>BPLR01018508.1:0-208351 GCA_021605095.1 Caerostris extrusa | reverse complement strand
ATCTGCATTTAGAAAAGACCCCAGCATTTGTATGATAAACAGTATGATGTTAAAAAATGGGAGGTAAGTCACTATTTATACAAAATTAAAATACTCTTGTAATAAATACACATATACTCAATTAAAACCAACCAAAAATTAAAAAACCACTAAAATTAATAAACTAAAATCTATTATTAAATAAATAAAATCCAATTGTTTATAAAATATATGACGGGTTTTCGATAATCACTGCGTCTAAAAAATTCGATATATTTACCTTACAACGATATATCCATGTCATTAAACAAAAATAAATCCATTCCCATTTTTAGAAAAGGATAAAAAAATTATTTTAATTTATTTATTTTTTTATTATTGAGTTTTTATCTGAAGTCATTTATCAAATATACAGCTTCAATGTTATCCGGGGAAACCAGATATGATATGGTACTGCTACTCTATATCATTTACATGCATAATTTTCAAGAGTAACTGACTAATCAGCATTCACTGATCATAATTTTGAAAACAACTTAGAATTAAACAATCGATGAGAGACAATTGTAATCGTTGTCGAATCTGCACCAAAGCATAAACTATAATTACCAACAATAGTGTGGATCTTTTAACACTCAAATCTTCCCATGCTAACTGTGCCAAACGGAAAAGCTGAATTTCATTATTGAAAGATTATACAGTAACCATTATATTGCATAGTTAACTGATTCTCATTAAGTGTAATTTAACTTTTATAATCATTAATGTTTTTAATTTTGGTTCAGTATGTATTGGTTCTGGACATTGCATTTAACTGAAATTAAAATTTTAGTTAAAAAAAACTGAAAGACAAACCAAAAAGCCTCTCATGGGAATGAATTTTGCCATTGATTCAGTTCGATCAAAATATGATGTCTAGTATTATACAATGTGGCTTTCCAGTGATAAAAATAATATCATTTATTACATTGTTAATAAATAACTCTAGACATAAAATTGTTTTTTTACTCAAAGCATAGACTTTTACCACCAACAACAAAGTGAGTCTATCTCTTAATCTTCCTATATGTTAATGTCACACAAAAAGATAAATTTCATTATTGAAAGATGATACAATAACCAATATATTGTATAGCCAACTGACTCTCTAATGTAATTTTGACTTTATAATAATTTTTGTTTCTTGAACTTTGGTTCAATATGCATTGATACTGGACATTGCATTTAATTCAAATTAACATTTCTTGTTAAACAAAAAACTGAAAGACCAACCGCTCATAAAATGAATTTTACCATTGACTCAGTTCGATCAAAATATGATGTCTAGTATTATACAATGTGCTATCCAGTGATAAAAATATATGTAGCCTTTATTACATTGTTAATAAATAACTCTAGATATACAATTGTTTTCACATTCACTAGAAAAATCAATATATTACATCAAAATAAAAAATAGCATTTTAATGAATAAAAAAATATAATCTCGATTTTATATCAAACTTTTCCATCACCCCAATACTATATGCTAAAAATTTTCATCATCCAAAATAAACAATCATCTGAAGTTTAATACATTGCAATACAATTTAGGGCCATAAAGTAAATAACATAAAATTCCTGTCTTCGTATACCAAATTATTTTTTTCACTTATGTCAACAATTTCGGATCTTACATAACTCCAAAAAACTCATAGTAAAAAAAAAATGATATACGATTAATAAGCAAAAAAGCAGAAAAACAAAATTTTTATCATTTGTGGCTTTATAAATTACAGTAATATTATTAGCAGGGGTTGGGAAATTTTTTCTGGGTCCCTATAAAACACATAAAGGAAAATCGATTTCTCTCTGACATGGAAATGTTTGCGATCATCATTTTTTGTAAACAACTGCATCTTTTTGGAACGATTGCTAAATCAATATTTCTCTCTTCATTTTGCATCCTTTGGAAAAATACATTTTTAGTAGTATTATTTCTGATGCCTGCTGCATTATGCATGGACGGATGGAAGTAATAAATTTATGGTCATGAGATATTTTTTTTATCTTTTCATTCCCTTCTTTTTTTCATTATTATTATACATCCTTTTTTTCTTTTTTTACTTCCATCATTCTATCTCAAGCACGCCATAATGATGAAGCAGGCTGAAGAAATGTGATTTTCTTTGGATGAACACCCTTTGCTATCCTATCGATGGTTTTTTTGGTGTTAATAATTTATGCAAGAAAGGTCAGAAGATCATCAATGAATTATTAATAAACGACATTGGTTCCTCAATATTTGCTTTTAGAATTTTATTTAACTTTTTTTATTAAAACTTAAAAATTCCTAGATAAATTTTAATATATTAAGTACAATGTTTTTCTAAAACTTTCTAGGCTAATTTTTTTTTCTTTCTGAAAGTAAATAGATGTTACAAACAACCTTTCTTTTGTCTATTTAACTGAAAATTATGGCAAAGCAAATATATTTTAGATCTTAAAATCTCTTTATACTGATATTTTTCGAAAAAGCCCCTATGTCATTAAAATAAACGATTTTGCTGTAAAAATATTTTTTTTTTTGTAATTTGTATGTGAAAGTGGTTCATGATTAAATAATGAAAAATATTCTTTATAATAGTTATTTATTTATTGGGTCTTACTTGGTATCTCACTTGGTAGACAACATCATCCAGATTAAGTCCATTACTCCTGTCCATTAGTACGCCTGCTGTGTGAAGCACCATTAGGTAGAAGTCTGACTTGGTTCCGTGTCGCGAAAAAGGACGTCAATGTCTTCAGGGAGGGATTTTAGGAGCAACTAGCCCGCAAAAAGCATATTGTATGGGTGAAACCTGAAAACTCCAACCAGGTAGTCAAACGAGACAAGATGCTGAACATCAAAAGATCATCAACTATCTTCCTTTTTGAAAACAGTGTTCATGAAACAAAGCCACTGGGGAATTAATGGCTGGCCTAATGCTGAATAGCGGTGCACGTTGCCACTCAGTCACGAGTCGGGTTAATATCTTATAAAAATTAGCAAGTTTGTCCTGAAATTCAACACACTAAATTTTGCTTTTTTATTTAATTTTCTTAAATCAACTTAATTGTTAATATACATTATAAAGACTCAATTTTGTGTATAAATATCAATCTATAAAGAATTAAGTCGAAGTTGAAAGAAAAAAAGACACAGCAGCAAACATTACAACTGATGTTTATACCAGTGGTATTTCTAATTAAAAGCATTCAGTAATTTGCTGCATCTATTTCAATTAAAATTAAAAGACAGTATTAGGCGTCAGTAAAAATAAAAATTAAGAAATTAAAAAAATATATATATTAAACAGTTCTTGGGCTTTTGAAAAATAAATTTTAACCATTATACGAGTTGATGCTGACCAAATTATTTTTGTAATATTTATCATTACAAAAATAACTCCTATGTATAATACTTCTGGGTATTGTCTAGTTGGGTACTCATAACTTTACCTTATATATTTTAAGTATGTATCTGTAAGGTTTAGTTTATTGACTCCATCTCTTGACTATTATGCTTTTAAGTAGAGAATAAAAATACCAATAAAACTTTACACCTTAAAATATTAACAAAAAAGACGATATAATACATTTAGAAGAGGAACATTTTCAAAGAAACAAAATATCTACAGGCCAAATAATCGTAATATAATATTTGTGTCAATGAATATAAATTCAATGTATCAAATACAGATCCTTGATTAATGTAAATAATGATTCCAATATTTTTTTAATTTAATACTTCATTCAAAAAAAAGCAGCTGTTTTCTATCAAAATTCACTTTACAGTATACTAACGAATCATGCCGTAAGCCTGGACAGCCAGAATGAGAAAACAGGATTTGAACATTTGATAACTGAATGGCCATTCAAGATCGACTTTTTTTTTCTTTGCTACCTTTCTCGCTTGCTTTCTTTTTTTTTTTGCTTGCTTATCTTGCTTCTTTCTTTAGTTCAGATACAAAGTAGGGCTGCGGCCTGGTGGCTTTTCTTATATTGATAGTTGACTTAATTTCAAAGTAGTCCAGAGAGGGATATTTCTACAAATGCATCTACGATTATATGATCTGAAACTACTTGTCATTTTTATTGGTAATCAAAATGATATTCTATTGATGGCCACAATGTTATTTCTATCTAAAAGCGTTCAGTGATTTACTGTATCTATTTCAATTAAAAATTAAAGGCAAAAATTAGGCGTCAATAAAAACAAAAATAATGAATAGATTTAAAAAAAATATAGAGCAATGGATAAATTCAAAATAAATTTTTTAACCATCATACGAGTTGATGTTTCACTAAATTATTTTTATAAACTTATGATTGCAAAATACCCATGTGTATAAATGATATTTCCGGGTATTGCCTAAAGGGTGTTCATAACTTTAAACTTTTATACTTACTTAAAGTTTTATACTTTAAATATGTGCAACTTAGGTGTAGGTTATTGACTCCATCTCTGAATATTATGCTTATAAGTACTGAATAAAATTACCAAGAAAATTAATTACGTTTATAAAATATTAACAAAAGACTATATAATCATGTAACATGTTAGAGGATGCTCTTGCGATACAATCGCTGAATAGATTTGATGAAAAAGCCTGATTTGAACATTTGGTAACTGAATGGCTATTAACGACCGGCTTTTTCCTTCTACCTTTCATAATAATAGTTTATACACAGAGTAGAACTGCGTCATAGTTTATTTTGTTATGTTGATGGTTAACTTAATTTCAAAGTTAACTATCAACATAATACATTTTCGAAATGAAAGTCATTTTTCTACACATGCATCTATGATCAAAAAATACTTGTCATTTCTATTGACAGTCATTCTATTAGTAGTCACAGTGATATTCTATTGGTAGCTCCAGTGATATTCTATATGTTGTCACAATGATATTTCTGTAAAATCATTCTGCAATTTGTTACATCTATTTCTATTAAAATTAAAGGCCAAAAATTAGATGTCAATAAAAATAAAGATAATGAATAGACTTAAAATTAGTAAACAGTTGATAAATTCGGAATAATAATTTTTTAACCATTTGATGTAAGTAGACTCCCGTTTAAGAGCAATCAATATAAAATTTATAATTTATCCAACGTTGAAATAATTAATTACATAAAAGATGAGATATATAGAATAAATGTACACCTTCAGAGTAGAAAATACTTTTTATTTCAATCCTTAATTTTTAAAAAAATGCAAGAAAAGAAGTTCCAGACAGTTTTTCAATGCCAATTTAATGCATCAATTTAGAAAAAAAAAACAAATTTAAAAGAAAAAATACGATAATCAAACCAATTTTATTCCTACAACAAAAAAATAAATTACTTATATTTTTTAAATAAAAAGGAAGATAGAAATATCTTCAAATCTAATAATGATTTCCGATAAAAAAAACGGTTTTTTATTTAAGAATTTTTACTCAATTAATACTAGCTAAAAATAAAATAGTATCACAAATTTACAAAAAAAAATTTTTTTTTCAATGGCTGTAACTTGAGCACTTGAATATATTTTAATATTTGCATTATACGTTAAAAAAGAATAAGAACGTTTTATAGTAATATTATAAAAAATTATTGAAGAAAACAACTGTTATTAAATGTTAAAATAAGTTATTATGGTTAGATTTACGAATTTTTTATGATAATCCGATTATTATATAGTAGACAATTTCAATTTAAAATAGATTAATGTAAATATACTATAAATTTGACTTTCAAATATGTTTATATATGTAATATATATGTGAAAAGTTTTTTTTTACGTTTAAAACAATTGAATAACATTAGATTAATAATTAATTAAAAATTTAGACATTTTACCAATAACAAAAAATTGTATCAAAAATGTAATGATATTCTTATATTTTATTGAAATTTAATTTGTTCTTATTAAACAAACACAAATCATTTTAACTTTCTTTTTATATGTTAATTTTAAAGCAAAATAAAAATGCAATCAACAAACATCAAAATTTCTTTTCTTATGTAAGAATGTAAGATTAACGCGTTGAAGTATCCCCACATGTTTTCGTGATTCTATTAAATTAGGAACAAAAATTCATATTTAGTCGTGATTAATAATCGTGATTGACCTCATATTATTCATAACACACAATTTTTATCCCACGTAAATATTCCAAGGTTACCCACTTTCATAGTTAATATTGCAAAATGTTTCTAGTTGCATTTCGTTTATTTTTTATGTAATCACGAAAGGAATCTGTATGTGCCTTGATAACCAATACATAATTTAGTATGCTAATCTTATAGTATTGTTTTTTGGTAAATAAAAAATATTTAAATTTCGGAGGATAAATAATATTATGAATAAATACTACTGAACTTTTACTTAAGTTTATTTCCTTCCTATATTATATTATTGGTTTCATTGCAAACATATTATTTGCTTTTATTATTTACCAATTTATAATGAATCCTTTTTAGCAATATTTTTATATATCATAAATAAAAATTTAAACAATTTGAGTTTGTTTCTATAAAATGACTAGCATTTCTATCAATCCTATCAATTTATATATGTATATATATATATATATATATATATATATATATATATGCACAGATGTATATATACAAAATACATCACACGAGATACACTTGAATCAATTGGACACACTAATAAGTAGAAAAACATTTATGAATTTCTTTTTGTTATTATTAATTTTAATTTAAAAAATTTATATTAATAGAGTATTCATAATAAAGACATAATAGACAATGAAGATAAGTTTTAATTTTTTTTTCTGTTAAATAATGTTTATTTTATAATGACTAAGATATATCAAAAATCAAAATTAGATAATATCATATAACCTTACCTTAAACTAAGCAATACAACTATTTCAAAAATTATTGCTTCGAAAGTATTTCCACTGAATTAGGTAATTAAAACTACCAATATATAATAAAAATAAACTTTTTAAGACTTTGTGTTGAAGAAACTGTGGAACTAAGGAAAAAAACTACGTATTGGAATGAATGAATTGAAATATTAATTGGCAGACACCTTTGAGAAATCAGAAACAGCAGAAATATATATGTAGCAATTATTTCACGTATATAGAAAATATTAAAAAAAAAAATAAAATACATATTATAATAATATTAATAAATCTACAAACTTTTTTTTTTTTGTTCTAATGCAGCTGGCAAACACTTAGACAGCAAATCTACAAACGAATAATGATGAATTTAAATACATATATTTGAGTAACGTTTCTAGAGCTATAAAGAACAAATGTGAATGTTAATATCTATCTAAAGTACATAAACTCAAGAGGAAGAATAAGGCACATGTCATGATAAACTTTTTATTCAAAGTGAAGCGAATGCATAATGAAATTTTATCTTTGCATAAATCCAAAATTAAAAAAAATCCAAGAATTTCAGACGTCTATCATCCCTTTTAAAGCAAGATTGAAACAATACATGCATTTGAATAAATTATGCAGAACAACTGTCTTCACAAAGGCTTATCTTCCAGCTTCTTAAAAAACATAGACAACTGATAACGGTCAACCATATACAGCAGAAAGAACATTTTAAAGTTGAAAGCGAATTCGATTTTTAATCTCATACTGAATAAGATAAAGCTAAGCAGAGAAAAAGAAAACGTTTCGCATGTTGTATTTTTAAATTAAAGAAAAAAATTGTCATAACATGACAGAGAGAAATCATTGATGTTTAATAAATTATTGCTTCCATATAGAAATGTATCCAAAGACTAATAAAAAAAACAATGATGTTTAATAAACTATTGCTTCCATATATAAAAAGTATCCAAAGACTAATAAAATCCAAATATTAGTATATATTGGAATAATTAATAACTATTTTCCAAAGATATGTCTATCTAAAACCTAAAATACCATAATATGTTATATTCTTAAGAATTTATAGTTCAAAAATATACATTCATATTGATATTCAAAAAATTGTAATAGTTAATATGTCATAGCACATACATTCCAAAAATTCAGTTCAACTATTTTTACTAAACCAGACAACCACAAAAAGGAAGAAAATTTTGAAATCTAAGCCAAAACTGTGCCGAATTTTTATTCAGGTGAAGTATAAGATGCCATCCAAAAAACGGAAACAGTATATCGCTGTCAGTGAATGGAAATGAGTAACGACAGACGTCTTCGGCATATCAGCACAGTAAGAAAACCACTGATGTTCAATAAACTATTGTTTTCAAACGCAGAAAGTTTCTAAAGGCTGATAAATATCGAAATATTAATATTCAAGTATCATAAACATGCTTTTGGGATGTAGACATTAGAAAATGATAACAACATTCGAAACGCATGTATATCTTAAATTATCGAATCATATGTAATTAGAAACAACAAAAACAAAAAAAATATTCATTGTATCAATCCGTAAGCATAATATAAATATTAATATACAAAAACAAATATCTCAAGATTAGAACAGAGCATATGCTCCAAACAGAATATAAATTCCACTATTCCTACCGAACCGGACAACTGAAACCACCAATATACAGCAGAAAGGAATATTTCAAGTAGAGAGGGTGAAAGTCTGTCCCAGTTTTTATTCAGGCAGGGATTGAGACACCATCCAGAGAAATGAAACAGTCTGTCGCGGTCAGTAAATCGAAATGAGTGACGACAGACATCTTTGGCATAACAGCACAGTAAGAAAATCCCTGATGCTCAATAAATTAAAGTTTCCATACAGGCAAAGTTTCCAAAAACTGATATGCATGGAAATGTTAGTATACAAAAGCTTTTGGAATCATATACATGCTTTTGGAATATATACATTAGAAAATTAGAAAATAATACCTCATTCAAAAGCATGTCTATCTAAAATAACCAAATCATACATAATTAGAAAGTACAAATACAAAAAGAAATTCCTTGTATGAATCCGTAAGTATGAAAAAAATAATAATATTCAAAAAACCAATATCTCCCAATTAAAACAGAGCATATATAATCTAAAAATCCAGAACTATTGCTACTGAACCAGACAACTGAAACCACCGATATACAGCAGAAAAGAACATTTCCAAGTAGAAAGTCTGTCCCCAGTTTTTAATCAGGCAGGGGTCGAGAGGGCCATCCAGAGAAAGGAAACAGTGTATCGCGGTCAGTGAATCGAAATGAGTGGCGACAGACGTCTTTGGCATATCAGGACAGTAAGAAAATCAATGACCTTGCACAAGGTTAGCGATTTATTCTTCCTCGCAGCAGCTGTAGCTCCTTGCGAAACTTATTCCAGCTGACTCCCTCACTTATACATTATTCCTGCAGCGTGTGTTTTCTACACGATGTTTTTATTGTTGCTGCCTTCATCTTTTCATGGTGATGTGGAAGGGAAAGCGGAGAAAAACGAGTCGTGATGCTTTTTTTAATCATCCGGTTCTTGGTCACCTGAAAGGCTGGTCTTACCTCATTCAAGCGAGAGGAAGGGTGTTGCGGAAGAATTCTTATTGGGCACAGGATGGTTTAAAGTTAGGGTAATGGTCATGGACAAGCAGGTACGTGAAGGACTGGGGAAAACAATGGCTGGTATTGTAAGACTAGCTAGTTCTCGTGATGTTTTTATCGAAATGATTTATTTCCTTGAAAATTCGCATTGTAATATATCTAATATTAGAAATAATATTTCAATAATTATATTGAATGGCATTTTTTAAATATAGAAATCTATCTTCAGATTTTATAATATATTTATACATATGTTTGAAATATATTTTTGAATCTACATAATCTAAATAAATATTTTTGATCTATATAATATCTAAATATATTTTTGATATATTTAGTTGTATTAAATCATATGTTTCATTTTTCACTTGTAGTGGAGGACACTGGAGGTTAATGCAGTTTTTTCAAATATTAATTTGGTAATTAAATTAAATTAATTAATTTTAGTTTTTTTTTTTTTTAGATTTAAGTTGCATGTATCTACCAATAGATGGCGCCAGATAAACTTAAAAAAATGAATTTTTTTTTTTATATTACTTGTTTTCTTTCATGGCTAAATTTAATAATTAATTAATTTTATAATTTTTTTAAATAATTAATTCTATTGCTGTTTTTTTTTTTTTTTTTTCAATTATTTCCGAGACACGCAATAAGTTGTTATTTTTAAAAATATTTCTTTAGAAATGAAGTAACACATTATAAATAAACAAATTTAACAGTTATATTATGACTATCATTTGTAAAAAGTATGCATGTTATTTTTTAAAGTTCGTTCATTTTAAGTATATAATATTTCATAGAATATTACTCTTTAATATTGTCTTGTCTTTAAAGACACTCTACCGAAGATACTTAAATCAATCAAATGAAAAGAGACATTGTTTATGGGTTTTTTGTACGCGTATGTCATATCGTGCTCCTCATGTTTGAAATTTGAATGTGCAAATGGTATTTTGGAGGTTTATTAGCTGGTTATATCACTTACAATGCTGAATATGATTTACCATCTTGAAAAGCTTGTTTCTTGTTATACATGTTACATTCAAATGGCATTTTACAATTTTTGTATTGGGACCTGATGGCTGAGTGACTAGCGCTTGGTGCTACAGGTTTCAGGTTCAAACTCCCAGTGGTTCCAGGAATGTTTGTAGTAGTTTGGAATCCATTTTTAACCGTAGGTCCCGGTTCATATAAACGTAGAGAGTCACAGAGCCAATCAGACTTCCCTCACCCACATTCTGCCCAAACTGTAAAGGGCAAATCAGCTCTAGGCACAGTGATGTGGTGTGGTGCAGTAGTAGTAGTAGTAGACTCATTTGATTGTAGTGGGGGGTAGTGTTCATTGTGGGGGTAGTGTTCATTGTGGGGTAGTGTTCATTGGTGCAGCTACGCGTATTGCGCTGCTCATAGGGAGTATCGGGCTGCTCATAAAGAGATGGTCAATATGACACAGTGATCGGCGTAATTAAAAAAATTTGTAATTTTTACATTCCTCTCTCTGACACGAGACACACGATATATACTAATATTAAATTTTTAAAAATCCCTTACACCGTTGCATGCTTTATTTTTTAGAAAATAAAAAAAAAAAATCTAAAATTCTATTGAGTGAAAACCATAGTACTATACACATTTTACATTTCTTAAAAATAATTTTTAAATAATTTGGTACTAACGCGTACTGTGTCAGGGTGTATTGGGCTCAAAGGAAGTTCTTCATTTACATTTTGGATATAACCCTCCATAACTTTCTATATAATAAATTTGTTGCCTTATTAAATTATCATTTACTGGCCAGCTTATTCACTTGAATAAAATTATTTGAGTGTAAACCATAGTACCATAGAAGTTTATTGTGTGCAAACCATAGTACTATACACATTTTCCTTTTTTTTTTTTTTTATCATTTTTAAATACTTCAGTACTAACGCATACTGCATGAGGCTCAAAGGAACGCAGTAATTCACTTACATATTGGGTATAACTCTCCATAACAATCTATACAATAAATTTGTTGCCTTATTAAGCTATCATTTACCGAAAACAGAATTATGAACTAACAAAACATTTTAAAATCACGACCCAAACTTTCCGTACGCCGCTCCGATATTAATCAGTACCTTAATTTCGAAGAAAAATCGTGGAAAATCTCGAAACACCCGGGCCAGCTTATTCACTTGAATAAAATTTGCTTAATTAATTATATGTTTACAGCTTCCGTGTTTCAATTAATCAAAGTAGGAGGGCTTTGCGACGTTCTGGCTTTTATCCGGGGCCCCGAACTAATCTTATTTTCGTCTCTGCATTTTACTTTTAATTAATTACCGTTCCTGGAAGTGAATAAAACAGCAGATGTAAAGAGAGCCGTTCAATTTTATCGGCGGGGAATGCAGGGGGTGGTGGTGGTGATATAGCTGCAATTGTTCCGTTTCATTGGATGCTATTGCAGACCTCTGCGTACAAAAGAAAAGGGGCTGAAATGAATCCCTCAGCCCTTACCATCAGGTTGGTTGGGAATCGTCGGGGAATTAGATTAAGGAGGAGTTGCTTCCAAGTGTGGATGGATTGTCTGGAAAAGTTGGGGTTTTGTAAACAAGCGAAAGTTGATGCCGGAGTTTATCTTTAAGGAATGGTAAGACACAAAAATATAATGTTATGTTTTGGTGCTGTAGCATTTTTTTCTCACGAGAAGAGTTTTGGTATCCCATTCTCAGGAGAGATGAAAGTATGTTATTTGATAAGTATATTATAACCTGTCACTCAAATTCGACTGCAAACGAGCAGTATTGTGGGTAGTTATTACATGTAATTAGTGATTTGTATTAATGATAACACTTTCACTCAAATCTGATAACAGATTATGTGTATATCATGTATCATGGATAATGGGACTCAGGAAATTGACGAATGTCTGTGCGATCTTCTCAATCCGAAACAACTACAGATTGAATATGAACTATACCATGAGTTGTTCCATTGTGATTGGTGATAGACCACGAGCTCCACTGGAGAGCATTAAGGCTGAGATTCAACCCCCGGAAGGTTTTTATTGTAGGCAATTTAAAAAAAAACAGAAGACTCGATGGAGCATCTTTCTGTAATATCAGCATGGGATATCCACCCTGCACTGCAGGCATGGCACGACATTGAGTATTAGACACATAATTTATTTATGTTGTTCAATGGCCCTGCTTTAACAATGATTGGGGAGGATAACTACATGTCTGTTGAATTAAGGAAGTTTTGTGCATCAACGTTTTTCTATATGAGTACAATAAATTCCAGATAAAATGACTGGGTTAACTCTTTTGTAACTACACTAGCTAGTATACTAGCTAGACCAAGAATGGGTCAGGAATTCAAAATTCAGTAGTCCTTGGTTATATCGTCCACATCGGAAATAAAAGGAAGAAATGAATATAAGCGGGATATAATGGGTGGCTTCATGAAGGTCCTGTATTTTTTTCTTAACGTAAAGGCTGAAATACAAACACCTCCTTGTAAATATCCGTATCCGTCTTACTTACTGTAATATTAAAAGTTCACTATAGTTAATATTTTAAATAATTTTATCGATAAGTATTTAGTTAAAAATAATGGCAGTACTTGTGATACATGAAAATGATAGAATATACCTATTAAATATACTTAAGAACTTATTTTAAACAGTTTCCAAGGAAAATAATTCACTTTCTGAAAGCATGTGCATTGATAAAAAATTGATGTATTAATAAAAATATTCATTGTGTTCACATGTTTTTACGATAAATTTATATAAATGTTTTTGTAAGAATAATTATAAAGTTAAACAATATATAGTAAAACTAAAATTTTTGAAGTTGTAACTGAACTATTCTGCTGTTAAAATAATCACAACTAGTATAATAGCCAGACAGACAACTTTAATCACAACTACTAGAATATGAAGAAACACAACTACAATCGCAACTATTTCAATGAAATTTATTAGAATAGGTTTCAATGAAAATAACCAATACTTGTTGCACAACATTAATTTTTATTTTTAGGATATTTCTAAAACTTTTATATTCAGAAAAATAGCTTTCTAGTAATAGTGGCAATTTTTACTCTTCTTTGTTTTGATTTATATGAAGCAGAAAAATAATTTTTATATTATTGAAAACTTTTTTAGAAATTGTAAATTGTTTTGCTAGATTTAAACATAGCATTCTGTAATATAATTTTACTAATCTTAATTCATATATTATATCATTGTTTTGTATACATATTACAAAAACAAATTAAGGAGGTTAATCTTTTCAACAATGCTAACACATATGGAGGTAATTATTTAGTTATAGTTAAATTATTTTACGAAAAATATTTAAATTTGCCAGTAAATTATTTACTTAAAATTGATTCAGCAATGTAACAAAAAAGACTACATATATCTGCGCTGATAATATTTTATTTCACATATTGAACAGATTTATATTTACTGTCCCTTTAATATTATGGATCTTTTTTCTTAAAAAATACAACTTCACTTCACAAGAATCCATGATAAAAATTGGTGAGAGACAAACTTTTTTATAAAATGGTGTTAAAAATCAAAAAAAAAAAAAAGTTAACATTTTAAAAATATTTCAATTGAATTTTTCATTAAAAATCGATGGTTTTCGTTTTATTTATTTATTTTCTTTTACTATTTTGTTCTACCAACTAAAATGCTTATTTGAAATGAATAAAACTTATCTAATTAATCCTACCTTTTTCTTTTTAAAAAAAATTAATTTAATTAATTAATTGAAGATTTTAAAGCTATTCTCATGAACATACCATTTATATTTTATATGTCTTATTTTCCATGTGTATAAAAAGTATTCTAAACCAATTTATATATTATTGCCACGCTAACTGTAATTATTATTAAATTATCGTGGGTGTTTTGATTTTTTCTGTTATCATACCTCAAAAGTTTTACAAGAAATCATGATAGAAATTGTAAGAAACAAACTTTTATGTGTTAAAAAATGAAAAATATAACATTTTCAGAAATATTTCATTCTGCATTTTTCCATTAAATATCAATGGTATTTGTTTTTTTTTTTTTCTTTATAATTTTATTCTACTAACTAAAATGAATAAAACTCATAGATTAATCCTAACTTCTATTTCCTTTAAAAATTATTCCTTGAAGATTTTAATGCTATTTGACTAATGAATATACCATTTATATATTACCCTATTTTTATGTCTTATTTGTCCCATGTATGAAAATTTTCCAATTTAAATTTCCAATATATTTTTTCCAGGTTAAAAATTTGAAAAAGTTAACATTTTTAGTAATATTTCATTTTGCTTTTTTCCGTTTAAAAGCGGTGTTCTCGTTTTATTTATTTATTTATTTTATTTTTACAATTTGGTTCTACTAGCTAAAATGTCTTATATAAACTGAATAAACTCATCAGATAATTCCTATCTTATTTTTCTTTTTAAAAATTAGTCCCTGAAGTTTTTAAACTATTACAGAAATCATTTTTTGTTACCCTATTTGTATGTCTTATTTGTTATATGCATAAAAGGTCTTCCAAGCCAACCTAAATATTATTGCCCCGCTAATTGTAAATTATCATTAAATTTTGTGGGTGTTGTGATTTTTTTTTTTTCTTTTATCCTATTCAAACATTTGCAAAAATTATGATAGAAATTGTGAGTGACAAATATTTATATAATTTTTTTATTTATTTATAATTTTTTTTTCTACTAAGTAAAATGTTTTTGTAAAATGAATAATACTCATCAAATTAATCCTACCTTAGTTTTCTTTTGAAAAATTAATCCCTGAAGATTTTAAAGCTATTCCACAATTGAATATACCATTTATATAGTACGCTATTTATGTCTTATTTGCCCTGTGTATAAAAAGACTTCCGAGCCAACGTAAATATGGTTTCCGTAGTAACAGTAAAATATCATTAAATTATCGTGGGTGTTACCCTTTTTTTTTTCTTTTTATCGTATCTCAAAAATTTTACAAGAAATCATAACAGAAATTGTGAGTGATAAACTTTTATGAGTTAAATGTAAAAAGTATTAAAATTTTCAGAAATATTTCATTTGCATTTTTCCATTAAATATCGATTTTATTTGATTTTTTTCTTTACGATTTTGTTCTACTAATTATAATATTTGTATAAAATAAATAAAACTCATCAAATTATTCCTACCTTTTTCTTTTTTAAAAAATTAAACCCTGAAAATTTCAAAGCTATTTCACAAATGAATATACCATTTATATATATTACGCTATTTTTGTCTTATTACCCTATGAATAAAAGGCTTATTATTGCATGTGTTATTACCTTATGTATGTAAAGTAAATATGGTTGCCATGGTAACAGTAAAATATCATTAAATTACCTTTGCAAGTTGTGATTTTTTTTTTTTGTCATATATCAAAAATTTTACAAGAAATCATGATAGAAATTGTGAGAAACAAACTTTTTATGTGTAAAAAATTTAAAACAGTTAACCTTTTTCAGTAATATTTCATTTGCATTTTCCATTAAAATCGGTAGTTTTCGTTTTAATTATTTATTTTTTTTTTACGATTTTGTTCTACTAACTAAAATGCTTATATAAAAATGAATAAAACTCAATATATTAATCCTACTTTAATTTTTCCTTTTAAAAAAATAATCCCTGAATATTTTAAAGTTATTCCACAAATGAATATACCATTTATTTGTGGAATAACTTTATTCCATTATACACACTATTTCCTATGTTATATGACTTATTTGCCCTATATATAAAAAAAAATCTGCCGAGCCAACCTAAATATTATTGCCACGCTAACTGTAAATTATCATTAAATTATCGTGTGTTGTGATTTTTTTTTTTATCAAATCTCAGAAATTTTACAAGAAAGCATGATAAAATTGTGAAAGATAAACATTTTACGTGTTAAAAATTTGAAAAAAGTTAACATTTTCAGTAATATTTCAGTTGCTTTTTTTCCATTTAAAATCGGTGGTTTTCATTTCATTTATTTATTTATTTTTATTTCTTTTTGACAATTTTGTTCGTCTGACTAAAATGTTAATAAAAATGAATAAAACTTACCTGATCTAATTAATCTTATCTTATTTTTCCTTTTTAAAAATTATTCCCTAAAGACCTTAAAGATATTCCACAAATGAATATACCATTTATATATTACCCTATTTATATGTCTTATTTGCCCTATGTATAAAAATCTTCCGGGCCAATCTAAGTACTATTGCTACGTTAACTGAAACTTTTACCTATATATAAATGTAACTATTACCTTTTACTATTATATTTCTTAACACGATCAATTATTTGAATTCAATATAAAAGTTAAATTATTTAGATAACTTTTATCTGAAATATTATTAAGTTTTTCTTTTTCTGTTTATAAATTGCAGTATTTGTGCCTAAAACTCAATAATCCATTGACCTGCCCTTCAGCCAGTTATTATTATACACGTCATTTTCTAAGCAGGAAATGAAAAACTTACTTCACGTTGGCAGCGTAAAAGAAATATCTGTCCAAAAAAAGCTACTTAAATTAACCATTTGCTGAAGACCTATGTGAAAGTTTTTCTGAGTTCGCTAAGTATCGAGACACCGAATTCTTCTTAAAAATTATTCGAAAAGTTTTTTCGAATAAAAGAGAATCCCAAATTGCTTGCTTTCATAAGCTCATGATTATGAAAATAAAATGGCAATCGATTGCCTATATTTGAGAACGGACAAATGAAAAAAATTATAATAATATCGATTTTCGCAAACGAACGGTCTCATTTTTATTCATATTTATCTGTTTTGTCACTAAAGATTTTATGAAGAAAATAGTATTCAAGTAGGGTACTGTCTTCCAAAGTGCTAAATCAAGAAAATAGAATTTGAATTCCACCACTATCTGAAGTATCGAACAAGTTCGTTAAAACACGGCTCTTTTTTATGGTGAAACAAAAATAAGTTTTTTTTGTTTAGTTTTGGGGGAAATTTAACGAAGATAAAATTGAGAAGAAAACAGAGAAAAATATATATATATATATATATTATATTATATAATATTATATATTTTTATAGAAAAATAGGTGAGGATTAAATTGAAATACAAAAGTTTGGTGGCTCTTAGCTTTATTTTTTGTATACACACTACCTGAATATATACATTAGTTAAATAAAAGTATTTGAGTAAAAATAAATTTTTTGAAAACTTGCGGAAATCCTGCATAGCTTAATTTCTTACGCTACAAGAAAGGTATCTTTAGTTGAAGTAAGCAATGCATATTTTGACTATACATTCGGTAAATGAAAATATAAAAATAAACTTAGTATTGTATTTGATCACATTTTTGATACTTGAGTTCAAGATTATACTCATTTAAAAAAATGTATCATTTTATCTCGACAGCAGGGTCTTTAGTAGAAATTTATATTCTTCTTTTTGTCAATAAGGAAAATAAAAAATATTGTTTTGATTTGCAAAATTGTTGAGGTATTGTTATTTAAAAAACAAAATATCATCCCGATAATAATACATAGAGCAAATTGTGAAATTTTCGGACAGTTTATAAATTTTTAAAATGTATTATAATTCTGAAATAACTTAAATTATGTTGGAAACAGTTCATAAATCTTAGCTTCTTTTTTTGATATCTTTGCTGTTTCCAAGCGATATACAGTATATTTAAATATTTAACAGTTTGCTTATATTTTATTTAAAGCATTATAATAAAACATAATAATCAATTACTTATAATTAACATTTATTTTGACGAACAATTATTTATATTTATTAACACGATCAATTATTTGATTCATTATAAAATTTTAATTAGTTAGATAACTTTTATCTACCTTTCAGAAATATTATTAAGTTTTTCTTTTCTGTTTATAAATTGAAATATTTACGTATAAAACTAAATAATCCATTGAATTATCCTTCAGCCACTTATTATCATACACGAATCATTTTCAAAACAGGAAATGAAAAAGTTACTTCACGTTGGCAGGGTAAAAAGAAATGGCTGTCCAAAAAAGCTACTTAAATTAACCATTTGCCGTGAAGACATATGTGAAAGTTTTTCTGAGATCGCTAAGTAGCGAGGCACCGAATTCTTCTTAAAAAATTATTCGAACGGTTTTTTCGAATAAAATAGAACCCCAAATTGCTTGCTTTCATAAGCTCATGGTTATGAAAATAAAATGGCAATCGATTGCTTATATTTGAGAACGGACCCAAAGAAAAAAATGATAATAATATCGGTTTTCGCAAACGAACGGACCTCATTTTTATTCATATTTATCTGTTTTGTCACTAAAGATTTTAGGAAGAAAATAATATTCGAGTAGGGTACTGTCTTCCAAAGTGCTGAATCAAGAAAATAGAATTTGAATTCCGCCACTGTTTGAAGTATCGAACAAGTTCGTTAAAAGACGGCCCTTTTTTTTATGGCGAAACAAAAATAATTTTTTTTTTTTGTTTAGTTTTGGGGAAAATTTAATGAAGATAAAATTGAGAAGAAAACAGAAAAAATATATATATATATAAGAAGATGAAAATAGGTGAGGATTAAATTCAAATACAAAAGTTTGGTGGCTCTTTGCATTATTGTTTGTGTACACACTACCTTGATATATACGATAGTTAAATAAAAATATTTGAGCAAAGTACATTTTGTGAAAACTTGAGTAAATCTTGCATAGCTTAATTCCTTATGCAACAAGAAAGGTATGTTTACTTGAAGTAAGGAATGTGTATTTTGACTATATATTCGGTAAAAGAAAAAAGAAAAATAACTTAGTATTGTATTTGATCACATTTTTTATACTTGAGTACTAGATTATATTCATTTTCAAAAAAAAAAATATCTATATTTATCTCAATAGCAAGTCCTTAGTAGAAACTTATATTCTTCTTTTTTTGTCAATAACAAAAATAAAAATGTAATTTTGATTTGCGATTTGCATAAATTTTTGAGGTATGGTAAGAGAAAAAAACACTACATCCCCGATAATAACACATAGAGCAAGTTGTGTAATTTTTTTGGACAATTGTACTGTACATGTGTAATCTCTGAAATAACTTAAATTGTGTTGGCCAATCTAGATCATAACTCTTAGCTTCTGATCCACTGTATCCCGATACGTACAGTATTTTTCTCTGTGAATAGTTTCACCATTTAAAAATTAGGACTAGATAATACCACCTGTACGCAGTGCCGGATTTTCCTGTAGGCTAAATAGGCTTCAGCCCAGGGTCTCAAGATCAAGAGGGGCCTACATTCAAATTGTTAGCAAAATTCGAATTACACTATTCTAAAAACAATAAACACTGAAACACTCAATTGAAAATAAGGAGAAATTCTACACATAGGACTAAAAAAACATAAAAATGTATTGGTTAAGATCAACTTGTTCGGCTCATTAGGTTTGTTCGGGTCTATTTTTATTTGATAGAAAATATGATAATTTTTATTGCATATTTAATTTTCGTAGTCAAAGATTTTTATTATTTAAATTTTGTTTCTTTTGTAAATGTTGTGTGTTATGTTTGATTAGTTATTGTTACAAATACTATATATGGTGCTGAGATCAAATGTCCAAATAAGTGTTCTTGACTTTTTTTTTTTATTTATTATCCGCACCACATTTTTTATAAAGATTAGTACCAATCACAACATGTTTCGTTTAACATATCGATATATATCACAGTAATGATGCATATTTTATTATCTCTCATGTAATTTACAAACTTAAAAATGGGAGGTGAAAGGGCCTCATAAGGGGAATAGCCTAGGGCCTCTTTCATCTAAATTTGGCCCTGCCTGTACATCACCAGTCATCATTATCTTCTTCGGATGAGGGATTGGTATCAATTTTATCTTTCGGAAAAACATCGACTTGTAAACCATTGTGCACAGAGGAAATGATACAAGATTCATTTTTATCACATATTTTCTGCTTTATGCATAAACGGAACGTATTGTATTTCTAACAAAAAGCAAACAATTGCAAACTTCCAAGTGCTGTTAGGGATGAAGAACTAGTTGGACAAGTTAATACACGTGTTCAGATTTTTGATATTGCCAGTTTCGTGCAAATTATGAAACATTGTCCAATAGTATAGATAGATTAGATTCTGTGTTATGTTCCTTACAATTTGGTGAGGCGACGGTCAGAACTACAAGCATTTAGAGCTCAATAGTTTTCCATGAATGGTGCTTTGCGGCATCTGTTTATTTAGATTTATATCTCAAATTGGAATTTTCGAAACATTCGTTGCAAGATTTGTTCTTTTATTATAGTATCTCCAAAGGCTTTATTGATATTCCTGGTCGACATTGCTGAGTTGCAATCCAGTTTGGACATAAAGAACAAGTATCCCATGGAGCTTATTTCCATAATTTATCCTTAAGTTAACACTACCAATTAGTAATCTAATGATTCCTTGCTCGCATGCAGGTATTTTTAACCTTAAGATCAACATGACTCGTGAATATTGTGGTGTTTATAATTATGCAAATTTCCTTTATGAGCGATAGCCTAATGTTTGACATTAAAACAGTTCTCCTAATGTCAAAATTATTTTTCATTTATCATAGTGTATATAAATATGTATTACAATACTTTATAGGACAAGGGCCAGATTTCATCATGTTGTGGCAATCAATTGGTTACATAATTGGAGGAAAAAGAAATATATGCATTATAATATGGGCACTTATTAGGCTTTGAAATCCTTGATTATTCATTTTCATAATTTGTAAAATAAATAAGAATGTTTTTTATCTTAAATATACATTTTATTATTGAATTCGTTTCGTTCCAAGTATATGTTTGAGAATAAAAATATTTAAAAATATAGTAGTTAAATAAAAAAAAAGACTATTTACTATAAGTAATTTTTTTACCAATTTGGCTTCAAATTTTGGTAATTTTTATCACACATCTGCACTGAAACTATATTGATTAAATTTCTTAAAAATCATTTATTCAAATGTTTTTCTCCTCCATAAAAAGACTGAACTGATACGTTTTTTGATACTGAACTGATACATTTTTAAGACCATATTCTATGCCGCATTAGTTTGTACATTAAATATTGGAATAATACTATATTTTTAATTTTAATGTCAAACTAGTCCATTGGAATAGAATATGTCGTGGACAACTGCTGATCGTTAATTGTTGTTATGGGCAATCATTTAACCGCTTGATTATTGAATTACAAATTCTGCATTATTTTCAGAAAAATGATTAAAATTCGCTTGTAGCAAACGTTTAAAGCTTTAGTTTAAAAGTTTACCACCACTTTTAATATTCAATATCATATAAAGTATGTATGGAAGAATTACAGGACTAGTACAGCAACATGATTAATGAAATGTGACAAAATCGTCTAAATTTTAAATATCTGCAATATATCTATCTTCTTAATACTGAAATATTTATTTCGCAGTCAGATTCAAATTGAAATTCGGTAGTTGTAGAGTTAATCTGGATTAGAGTTTATTGAAAATGACTCATTAACTATTGAACAAAAATGTGTAAAGTATCTAACATCGACAGTCAAGCTGCATTGATAAGTTATTTGAACTATTTTTTCCCATACAGCATACAAATGTGTAACCCTTTTAAAATCCACTTCATCCCCCCGTCTGTACGACGGTCGTACACATACTTGTAAGTGGAACAGGATTCCTACTGAAGTACACCATATCAAAAATTTATTTTTCTCTATATTTTAAAAATACCCATGTATAAAATCGATTTTTTGTTCTTAAGTAAATGCATTTTCCAAACGGGAAACTATAAATTGTATTTTTTACATATGCTTGATTAAAAATATATTTTTTAATCTTTTATTCTACTAATTCTTTTTAATCTAAATACAACGTTTTAAAAATTAACTTTCTAATGTTCTAATAAGAATTATTCGAATGATAATTTACTTACTAATTTAATAGTTAATTTACTTTGTATGATAAATTACTTAAATGGCTTTCCATTTTCAAAAATTATATTATCTTCGTTTTATTAAACATTTAATCATTTTGAACATCTTATTAAAAATCAGAATTTGCAGGATTTATTCAATAATGAATCCTGAGGTTGTGAAATTTCGTAAAAAATGATCATGTAATTTTTATTTTAAACAAATATTGTAACTATTGACAAATATATGATATTTTTTTATTTTGAACTTCGATAGCAATAATTCTTCTGTTTTTATGTATAATAAGCAATTTCTTATATTTATATATAATTTCTTTTAATATGGAAAGCGGGAAATATTATTTATCTGTTGTTCATGATTCCAATAAATAAATTTGTTCTTTTATAAATAGATTATAAATACCTGTCTTCTAAAACACATGCATACATTGCAAAAAGATTTGTTCAAATATTTACAATATGTTATGAATGAACTTACTATATTTGAACCCAGGAAAAAAAATGTGAGATTCCAAATTAATGTCAGCGTCTTTTTTGAATTAGTGACACATTCAATTTAACCACCTATTATTTTGATTTTTAAAGTTGCAGATATCATTTTTGATTGCAAATCTAAAATGTAATGTTTTATTTAATATATTCAAAGTTATATTTATTAGATTTCATGCAAGAGTATTAGATCGCATTTTAAAGATAATCATGCTTTTATATATTAAGTAAGTATTATATATCGAGTATTATAATATTGAGTAAAATTGTATTGTTGCGTTATTTAAACTGAAGAGGATTATGATATAAATTACTTTTAAAATCATATATTATGCATTCATTTTATTATTATTCAGTTACTTTGTGATATTATCTGCAGATGTTCATTTAAAGAGATCTTTAAGGAATTTCATTTTAACACAAAGAATTTGAAGAGAATATTTCGATTTAAGCAAAATGCTATATTTTAAATTCAAATAGTTATTTTAAATATTTTCTTATGATAAAAACATATGACAATAATTGTACAATATTTTTTATGAATATAATTGATAAATTTTTAAGTTCAAATAAATTAGAAAAATCAATTTGATATGTATGTTTAAATTTTTCCGTGTATTTTCACACTGAATTGAAATTGCTCATTTTCTCTCTAATATAGTCTCCTCACATTCTATTCAATTTTATACTAAAACAAGATTTTTAAACTTGGAATTCAATTTGCAGTTTCTTATTTTATTGCTTATCTGTGATCATTCCATTTTAATTGATTTCAAAATAATAATCAATTTGTTTGAGCGAATAATATATTGATAATATTTATTAATAAATGTATTGCCAATTTATGAAAGCAAATTATTTGTACTATTTGTAAATTTAAATCATGTAGCTATAAATTCTTCTTCAATGAAGCATCAGCCCCATGGTGGGCCATGGCCGTCTGTCTGCTGGTAGATTTCAAAACATGAGATGTTTTCCTTTTTATTTAGTAGGATTGTCAGTCCTATGCTTTACAGTCATGTTAGACAAAAGACCTATGGTTTAAAATTGACTCCAAACTACTAAAAATATCCATGGCACCGCCGGGACTCGAACCCGAAAATTGTAGCATAGAGAGCTAAGTTACAAGGCCTTCAGACTTCTTATTAATAAATATTCTCTAATAAATAATGTTTCACGCTAATTAGGACATTTTACTATAAATTTTAAGTATACAGCATTGAATGAGCAATTAATAATTTGATGAGATTACAATCAATGATTATTTATAATCAGAGTAAAATTTGGGATTCATTCATTTAGGAAACAATTGGTTTACTTATTATCCACAGAATAACATAATTCATGGAAAATTATAATTTGTAATTTACTGCTGAATTATAATACATATTGCAACTCATTTCCTTGTAGAGAAGTAATTCCTTGTAGTTTGAACCATACATAATCCAGTCAACTAATTTTCTTCTAGAAAATAAAGCTAATTTAATTTCTATATTACTCTTCAGAATAAATTCAATTTACAAAATTTCCAATTTCTAATATTACTATATTTAAATATTTTTCACCGTGTTACTTTATCATAAACGAGATAAAAAGAGAAAAGATTCAAGTTCTTTTAATAACTAAAAATAGATATAGTGCCAAATATAACTATTGTTCTCAATGACTTAGACTCAACAATACATAATTTGATATAAAATTCTATATCAGATTATGTATAGTTAACTTCTTCAGATGTGAAGGTGCAATACTCTTATGTTACTTTTCTTATATTATTTCGTATTGTACTTAAGCATAGTGATCCATCAAAAATAAACTGTTTAAATCTTATTGATAAACTTATAAACTATATTCCATACAGTAGTTGATCAAGTTAACTTAAAAATATTATTTAGAAAGTTGGAGAGGCAATTTTACATATTATATTAAAAAGGATCTTTTGAATATGTTTAAAAAATCTAAATTTTTAAAAAACTTTAAAATGTCAAAAAAAAAAAAATTACATATATTTTTTCTATTCATTTTATATCTTTAGCAATTTAATAAAAAAATATAAAGAAGCCAAAAATTTACAAACACTTAAGGTTATCGTATAAGGCATTTGAATTTTTAAGGGAATACGAATTAAAAAAGATTTCGTACAGAAATCAGAAATTTCATTAGTTAATTACTTATAAAATTATTTTGAACGAAATAAAATATTACTATGAAATATTAAAAAAAAAAAAATAAATGAAATTAAATATTTCTATGAGTTCTATGAGACTTACTATGAGTTGCTTGAGAAGGTCGTTATTAACAGTGGTCAAACTGTTTTTTTACAATAATTAAGACTTATCTTTTAATTAATTTTTTTATAATAAGTTTACAGTGTTTCTTTTTAAAAAACACTGTAAAATTATTCAATCTATACCAAAAAAATGTTTTTTTCGCTTAAAAAATATTTGGCCATATTATAATTTAATATAACATCCACCGTAAACTTATGCATATTCACCATCGAAGATGAAAACTTAAATCTTTGATCAAGTTTCTAGAATAACATAAGCCAATAATTCAAAAACTTTATTTACATCATATTCATCTTACAACATTTATATTTTTACATCCAGTACAATAAATTGTGAATAAAAAACATTCAGGAATACATTAAACAAATGTGCTTTAAATAATGATATGTATTATCTTAATTTTAATGAAATTTTTATTAATTGTCAGAGCTTTTTCTAATAAATCGGAGTCAATTATACTAAAAAAAATTTTGGTCACATTAAATTTTAACTCTTTATGATATTAAATAAGATAACTAAACTTAATTTCAAATAAATTTCTTTGTGTAAACAAAAAGATTATATAGCAAATACTTATAATTAATTAAATTATTTAAATAAATTTCTAAGAAAAAATTAATTATTCAAACAAATTATTTTGTTTTTTGAAACAATATAATTTATAATTGAATCTATCTAATATTTAAATTATATTGCTTATATTATAATTTTAATAAATATTATTTAATGCTAAGTTAATTTAAGTAGTAATAAATAAAAATTTGAAAACAAAAAATAATAATTTTCTAATTATAATTTGTATAGTTAGAAAATTAATATTAATGTAATATTAAATTAATAATTAATATTTTTATAATATCTTTCACTTTCATGAAATTGATATGTTAATTTTATTTTTATATAACAAAATAATTTCAAAAGACAACTCACAAAAAAATTTTTAATATCAGTTGGGATTAGAAAGAAAAAAATTATATTAGCATAGATTAAGCAAAGATAAATAAAGCACAAAATTTATAATAATGTGTTTCAAAGAAAGGTAAAATTTTAACAATTACGATCCAACCAATTTCTAGTCTAACATCGATAATATTTTATGACATGAAACAACATCTAATCTCGCCTTTGTCTATAATATAATCCACAGAAACAAATGTTATTTTTTTAAGTTCTAATACGGTGGCAAATTTACTAAACATTAAGTAATTAGTAAATTTTAATTAAATTCTTTTTTGTTTCTGCTGAAATTTTTAACAACAAAGTAAAATAAATTTTTTCCTCCAAAGATAATATATTCAATGTTTTTGAACACAAAATATGCTTTTAAAAGTTTTAACTATATATTTTCATATTCATTTTTCAGGTGAGAAATTATCAAATAAAGGATGTAAACTAAGACATTTTGACTTAATTATAAGTTCGTAATTTGTATTAAATTATCAATGAGCCTCATTAAACATGAATTCTCTCATCCAATATATTGTTAACAAAATCATATCCATGAAATTTAATTACTTATGAATTAACTCTTGCATGACCAATTATTTTACTGAATCAGACTTAATTATAATGCAGCTTCATCTATAATGATTGATTTGGCCTGAATAGAACAAAATGTCTAAAGTTGCTTTTCTAGATTTAAATTTTATAATGTCTTGCTTATAATAAACTAAATAAATATGTCTAAAAACGCAATATACTTTGTAATTTATTGAAACAAATGAAATTATTTATGATTTGAAATGTCAAAATTATTGTTTATCTAAATCCTATTTGACTCTCATAAATATATTAATGATTCATAAAATCAAAGTATACTTCTGTATCATACAAATACATTGATAAATTCAATCAAACAAACAAAACATAAAATTTTGTGTCTAAAAAATTTCGTTGACCATCTTAAGTTATATATTATGACATAAATTCCTATAATAAATTTGTTTAAACTGTCTATTTTTAAGACAAATTAACAGCTGCATTTACTTTTAATAAAACATTAATTTTATTGGATAAATTAAAGCTAATTCAAAGGTCTCTTTCTTAATTATAAATATAAAATATAAAAAAGGGCAATTGAAATAAATAACAGCTTCTATATGTAAGTATATTTTAAATCTTTTAAAACCTTAAACAAAATGATTTTTTTTTTTTAAATAATTTAATAAAATAATTTAAAAAGCTTAACCTTTATGTAAGTCTTTTAAGATTTTTAAATAATTTAAATCTTTTTTATTGCTGATAAAATCAATAAATAAGATGAACAATCTATAATTAGTATATCTAATATAAATTTAATTCATTTATGTGTTACCAATATTCAAATTTATTATTTACCAATACATAAGCAAATACTGTTCAATATTTATGTATATTTAAATTTAAGATATGAATAGCAAAACGATACTTTAAAAAATTGGTTTTAAATCTTATATTTGAATTACTCAATTTTTGTTGAAATTAAATATGTTAATAAATAATTAATTTCATATTAATGTTAATAATGTATTTTAAAAACATTTACTATATTTTATGTATTTTTTAAGCTTTTAAAAATATAATTATAAAAAATAAAAATAAAAACCTTTTTTATCTTGCTATAAATAAATATTTTTGAAATACACAAAAAGGCTAATCAATATTATTTTTAGCCAAAGATTTACAAAATATCCGTGCCTTTGCAATACACACCACATAGAATGAAAAATAATCTATAAACATCCTTCATCAAAAATGCAAGACATCAGTTTTCGATAACATTTAGGACAAGAAAAACATCCAGGAACAATTCTATGATATTTGTGGGGGCAGGATCCTCCGTACAATGCACATATTGTTGTATCACAGATCAAGAAATAAATCTCCATTGAAGTCAGCCATTTGTCATGCATCTAGATTGTCATATCTGTATGTCCGCTGGGTATATGCAACAATTTCGAAGATGGATTTGAGCAGGAGTAATGCTGTTACAGCTGATAGGATGTTGCTACAGGATGATCTTGAACAGGAATTTCTTACTGTAAAAATGTATATAAATTATTACAATTTTAATTTTGTAGTTGTAAATATATTGTACATAATATATATATATATATATATATATAGACTGTACAGAGAAATTGGGAGAAATAAGAAAGGAGAAGTAGGAAGAAGGCAGAAAGGTTAAGGTGGAAAAGATTGCAAATCTTAAACATGTTTCCCTTGAAATGCTTATTTTAAATTGCAATAACATCCAGTAATTTAATCTTGACTATTTTTTCTTCTACTATGTCTCTGAATCGGTAGCTAATATATTTACATTAGTTACCATAAATATGTTACTGAAATACTAAAATAAAACTATTTGAAACTCTGTGGGAGATACAAGGATCAGAAAAATTTAACACATATAATAATATGTCAAAAATGCATATTAATATCATGAAAATTGAATTGTCATTATTATGTCATATTATTGAATTGTCATTATTATGTCATATTATTGAATTGTCATTATTATATGTTAAAACCACAGAACAACAATTAAGTGATCAAAATTTTATCAAAAAACAAAAAACTATAAGGAGTTAAAATAAACTTTGAGTTTGTTTAAATTTAGGAACTGCTATAATATTTTCCAATTAAATGTAATTTGTGGTGTAGTTTTTCAATTCCTTCTATTAGCTCACACTCTCTCTATATATATCTTGTTCAAATTTTCAATCGTTCATAAAATACTTGTTATTCATCCACTCAAGTTCAAATGCATTTTTTTAACTTGTAGTGGATTACACTTGATGTTAATACAGTTCTTTCAAGTATTAATTCATTAATTAAATTTAATTAATTAATTTTTATTTTTTTAGATTTAAGTTGCATATATCTACCAATAGATGGCGCCACATAAACTTAAAAAAATGAGTGAAAATTATTTATAAAGGAGTTTCTGCAATATAGTGAGAAAAAAAGTAGGATTTGACTTATTTATTTTTTTTTTTTTTTTTTTTTAATATTACTTGTTCTAAATTATAGTAACACCAAGTACACTACTGCCCATTAAAATTGCTACACCAGGAAGAAATACAGATAATAAAATGATATTTACTAGACAAATATATTTTACTGAAAATAACAAGTGATTAAATTTTCAAGAAATTTGGGTTTATAGATCCTGAAAAATCAGTAATAATTTCCTCAATTAAACATATTGTAGGTGTCTCTCTACCGGCGCCAGCTTTATCTGAATGCACTGAAAATCTAATCATTTGTATATCACAGTACCTTCTTCCTGTCGTTTAAATTTCACGTCTGTAGCATGTCGCTTTCTTGATTTAACAATTTTAATGGCCAGTAATGTAATTTAATCTCGACTATATTTTCTTCTACTATGTCTCTGAATCAGTAGCTAAGACATCTGCATTAATTACCTTAGATATGCTGCAGAAATACTAAAATAAACCATTTGAAATTCTATAAATGTTAATGATACAAGGATGATAAAAATGTAACACATAATATCCCAACAATACATATTAATGCCATGAGAAGTGAATTGTCATTACTACGAATTTGCTAAAATCACAGTACAGCAAATTTAGGAACTGCTTTATTATTTTCCGATGAAATATAATTTGGGGTGTATTTTTGGTTACCAATCAATTGCTTATTATTAAAAATTAGTTATTTTCACTAATAAAAATTTTATCTATGATTAATGCTGCAAATTATTTATTGACGTTGATTTTAGAACCAAAAAAATGTGTACTTTAAAACGTATATTTATAATATATTTCTCAATTTTTGTAAAAAATTGATAAAAATTGATATTTCTCAATTTTGATAAAAACATTAATTTTGTTTTAATTTCAAAAATTTAATGATATTAAGAAAAATTGCAAGGAGAAAAATATTCAATTGATTATATTGTCTTAATTTTTATATCTTTAAAAATTAATACGATAACATAATAAAGCATTTATATTATCATAGAGCATTGAATTTGGTATAAAAGTATGTTTTTCTGACATTAAAGTAAACTAAATAAAATACTTTCAAGATTACAGACAATTCAAATGAAAGCTATAAGGGATTCATGGGAAATATTTGTACTTTTAAATTTTATTCAATTTTATCATGCAAACATTGTTTGACCCGAATAAAAACATTTAACATCACGAAAAAAATGTATACTTAAAATTGTTATTAAATTATAAAATAATAATTAATTATTATATTCTTTTATTTACAACTTAAATTTAAATTTTTATATGATGTTATTATCTTCAATCAAAAATTATGTGATTTTGTTTATTATACGTAACCTTGTTCATTCTAAATTTATTTTAGAAGATTGGACGCGTTTTAACATTTTAAATCTTCTTTTTGTTTTAAAAATTATTTTCAATACTATCCCTGCTTCTTATGATTGCAAAGATGTCAATTTCTTTATGTTTATTTTTAAATGTACTGGATAACATTGTTTTGTTAATAAAAAGTATCTTCTTTTTTTTTTTCATATGCCTATTACGTATATTCACTAAAAAGCAATATGTCAATAATAATATATGTTTAAATCTTGAAAAATACTCTTAAAGTAGAATTTGATTCCATATTTACCCTTCGAAGCCTAAAAATTTCCAGAAATTGTGTTTTTCCAGAGTACAATGATAGAAAAATATAAGACTAGAACTTGAAAAAAATGAATTCTTTTTATTTATTTTTGTCAATATGATCGGATTATTTAACCATATTCAATTTCCTTTTAGTTTCCTTTTAGTTCCTTTAGTTAATTTCCTTTAAGAATTTCAGAAAATGAATATTAACTGTACATTCAACATAACTTTTTACTTGTTTTTGTATATTGAAGTAAGTCCTTTGACACTGACAGTACATAGATAAATTTGACTAAATCAAATGTTTATCGAATATGAGATAGTTCAACTACTTGCAAAATCTCATATTTCATCAGAAAGCTTTTAGTTAAAAAGTAAAAAGTTTTAAAGCTTGAATCAAATTCCTCTTACTCGGAGGCTAACAATAAAATATGAATGCATAATATAACAAGAAAAACTAACGATAAATGATATAAAGTGGCATAAAAACTTAATATTTATTTATAAGGAAATTGTATTTCTCAATGGAAAATATATTATCTTTTTATTATATAATAAATGTTTAATCTATGATTTCACAGAGAAATAAGAGTCTAACTTCTAAAATTCACAATAAACTAAATCATAAACTTTATTTTCTTTTATTATATTTAGGGTAATGTTTTTAAGACATTAATATATGACAGGACAATCACTAATCAGTCATTTAATTTTTATGCCCTCAAAGTTTTATCCCACTAAATGTATATTTTGCTTTTTTTAAATTAAATTACGAATCACAATATAAAAAGGAAGCATTATCTAAAAAATAATTACATGATGTCTTATATCTATTACACGTCATTATTTACATGATGTCTTATATCTATTACATGTCATTATTTACATGATGTCTTATATCTATTACATATCTTTATTTACATGATGTCTTACATCTATTACATGCCTTTATTTACATTATATCTTATATCTATTGCCTGTCTAAATTTACATGATGCCATATATCTATTACATGACTTTATTTACATGATGTCTTATATCTATTACATGCCCTTATTTACATGTCATATATCTATTACATGACTTTATTTACATGATGTCTTACATCTATTACATGATGTCTCAAACTCACCATCCTTTTACCATAATAGCATTGCCACTACTTTTCTTGCTGAAAAACATCCTTATGAATTGTCAATCTATTAGTAATTAATCATTACCCTTTTTCAATTTTGGTAACAATGAATTTTGTGTTTCGTTATGGAGATGCAGCTTTTGCCATAATAAAGATCATATAAATTGCAAATAAATGTAATTTCGATCTCAATATTATAACGAGTAGGACGAATTTAGAAATAAAACTGCGTATAATTAACTGTAACTAATTAAATATAATTTTATTAATTAGATTCATGACATTAATTTAGCTTTTCTCTTGAGACTTGCTGAAAGAATGAAACTAAATTCCTAATACTACTAGAACACACGAGGTATAATTATAGTAGTAAAATGTTGTTAAAATTAATTTACGCTTTGATTAATGAACTAAAACGGTCATTTTATTTATAGTACATCCTATATAACTATGATGAACTGGAATTCCATACAATTCATTTAAATGTACAATGGCAATTACATATATTATATAAATATTTTCTTTGAAATTCTCCATCAAATAATATCACTACAGCACAAAATAGCATTCCTAGTATTTGATCGTATTAATAACCTTTCTCGAAATGTAATATCTATTTCTATTCTCAGGCATTTACATATTTAAAAATTACATATAAACGTAGCGATACATATTAAATTAATTATCATGAAAAGAACATTTTATTATCATTCTCCTTCTATGACTTACATGTAAAAGCATCAGTATTTGAGATTTAAATATTTTTTTAAAAATACTGAAGGATTTTTAACGTTGTTGAAATTAACAGATATTAAAAAATGATGACTAATTCTTTATGAAGTGTCAGCTTATTAGTAATTAAACATTATTTTTTTTCAATTTTAATAGCAGTGAATTTTGTATTTCGTTATGGTGATGCAGCTTTTGATATAATAACAATCATATATATTATAAATAAATGTAACAGATATAAAAATATGATGGCTAATTAATATAAATCCTTATATTTTATATGATCTTACTAATAATTTTTCTTATACGAATATATACTATATTTTATATTATTATGATGAATTTAGAGTAGATTCAGTATCATGCGTTTTACTATAGTTATAAAAGGGAAAAAAAAAAGAAATATTGATTTCTTAGAAGTATAATTTTATAAATATAACTCGTCTACAATAATCACAACAAGTAAAATAAAATAAATATCATGCAGTCAATTTGACAATGAACATGTATATTGCTAAAATATTCTCTGGTTTTCTGAATTAAAGACTATAATCTAGATCAGGGGTCTCCAAACTTTCCAGCCTTAGGGCCATACTGTTTACTCTAGTAAGTACCAAGGGCCAAAACCGTTTTAATTTTTTTGCCATTATGTGTAATTTCGAGATCAGTCGCCGAGTACACGCTCTGAGCGAGCATACGCTTGCTAACTACAAACTACTGTCAGTGAAAAACCACAATTACATAAATCTCATTAGTATTTTTTTTTTTAAGTGGATAATCCCGAGGTTTCATTCGCGTTAATTTAGCTTTTCCGTTCCTGAGGGATTTTCAGGATAAAAATTATATGTTTGATTTAGGATATATACATTCCAAACATCGATATGCATACATATGCGATACTCTTTACCCCAACATAACTACCGAGGGTAAGCGCGGATGTTCACTAGTTTGTAATGTTAGTGGGATTCATTTCAATTATTTGTTTATTGTTATGCTTAAGTTGAATTTTCTGCGTATTATGCTTGTCATTAAGCTTTACCTAGCAAGTCAATAAAACCGAGTTATTATCATTCTGTGTTTTTTTTATCCAACTTATTACAGCAACAATAAGCTATTCGCTGTCGCGGGCCTAATGGATGACACGGGCGGGCCGGATTTGGCCTGCGGGCCGTTGTTTGGAGACCCCTGATCTAGATGATAATGAATATTGAATTTAAAATGTCTGCTTTTAAAGAAAAAAAACATAATTTCTGATAACTTTCTATTAACTAAACCATAGCTGAACATCCCTTAAGAATCTAATTTATAACAATTCTAATTCCATTATTTTTGATAATGCCTGTTTATGTATGTTTATTTTAAACATTTCATCAGTTTTAATACATAAATAAAGACTAATCTCTAGATAATATTATCTACATAAAGAACAATTCCACTTCAGATTTACCAAAACTTCATGTTTAAACAAATTATACATTTTCCTTCTTTTCCAGTAAAACTTTAATATCAAACTTGTTTAAAAAATCTAATCTTACATATAATATATATTTTTGTTCTGTCGTACATTAATAAAATTATTTATTCTAAAAACGAACATTTTATTTCAAAGATGTATATCCAAAGAGAAATATGACATTTTCGGAATGGTAACATGAAATTTTTAGAAAAGGTACCGTCAAAATTTCGAACAGGCACCTGAACTAAACATGATCAATATTTATGTATCTATCACCTTTCAAATGCATAGAATATATTTTATTTCTTAAACGAAAAATAGATCGCAGTGAATTTTTTTTTTTTTAAAAAATATAAAATTCATAAGTTTGATTACAAAAATGAGTAGTCCATTCTTCAAACTATCCCATTACGGATCAAACCTTTTTTTCGCTTCAATAAAATAAATAAATTTAACTTATAAACGCATTATTAAAGAAGAAAATAGAAAATGAAATAAACAAATATTTTTAAGCAAATTCCAAATATGTTGCGAAAAAGCAACGTCCCATCAAAGCCATTATTTTTTCTGATTCATGAGTTTTTAAAGTTTAAAGTTATGTTATGTAAAACTACAATATATTTTCTTCATGTAGTTATAGTTTGGTAGAATAAAGAGATAATAGTTTTCAAATAACGATAGAATATATGAAAAAAACTATGAAAAACTGCAAAGTTGGGTAAAAAAAATACTTATTATTATAAAATTATCATGCGGACAAAAATGTTGCAAAAATGCAATGTCCCTCCGAAGACATTACTTTTCTGGTTGATCAGTTTTCTAAAGTTTAAAGTTATGTTATGTAAAAGTACAATATATTTTTTACATGTAGTTATAGTTTGGTAGAACAAAAAGTGTATGATCTCCGAATTAAGATAGAATCTGTGAAAAATAAAAATTCCATAAAAAAAAAAAAAATTGCAAAGTTGTCAAAAAAAAACTTATTATTATAAAATTATCGTGCGGACAAAAATGTTGCAAAAACGCAACGACCCCACCAAAGAAATTAATTTTCTGATTCATGAGTTTTTTAAAGTTTAATGTTATGCTATGTAAAAAAAACAATATATTTTCTACATGTAGTTATAATTCAGTGGAATACAAAAAAAAAAAATCTAGATTTGAATAGCGATAGAATCTATGACAAAAATTTGCAAAAGACATTACTTTTTTGATTCATGAGTTTTTTAAAGTTATATTATGTAAAAGTGCAATACATTTTCTACATGTAATTTGGTAGAATAAAAAGAGAATATTTTGCGAAATAACAAAATAACGATAGAATCTATGGCAAAAAATCTATAAAAAAAAATCTGCAAAATTGTCTAAAAACAATGTATAATTATTAAAGTTATTATGTGGAACCAAATACATTTTTTTCCATGTAATTTGTTTTCTTTATCGTCTCCTATATAGCGCTGTAAAAGATTTGAAAAGTGTATCACATAATAAAAAGAATAAAAATTGTGCAATGTGAATTAAGTGAAAAATATCAACAAAATTAAAAAATAATGTTATTCTGTGTTAAAAAAAAAAAGTGGGAATCACTTGTAACAGATTAATTATTGGAAAAAATATTAGCTCACTTTACCCCACGAGAAATCGGTCGTTTGAAGACCCAAATATCTCCGACGCTCAAGTACTTAAGTAGTGGTAGTAATGACATTGGCGAACATTTCGCACACCTCTACAAGTCATGTACCATTTCTTTCATTTACTGCTCGGACGCTTTATTACTTTTTCACGACACAGCGATTGATGGGACTTTGGTAATAAAATCCTCGTTTCAGGGACTTAGTCCTTCTTTGGATCCATTAATGACCCTAATCAGAGTTGGGCAATGAGCAGGCTCGCCGTTGTAGGAATTTCCAACGACCAGATTTAACCACTTTTACGTGGCACACTTACACAAGAAAAGTGTTCCTTTTGTTGGTTCTGATGTAACATTTTTTTTTTTTTTATTGGATTTGCTTTGCTTTGCTTTACCGGAGGATTCTATGAGCGGAAGAAAATTGTAGTTCTGGAGAGAACTACGGGTGTGTTCTGGAGCGTTCTTGCAGAGACTTTTAGGATGGAAACGTGAGCGAATACGCCACATATTTTTTTATTTTGTTACAGAAGAACATCTTTTTTTTTTTTTTTGTAGTTTTTGTTCGGTAATGATTCGCACCGCTGCAAGTGCTAATGAAATTTCCGTACAAGAAGTGGTAGGTATGATTGAATTTATAAGATAGCCGCTGACCTACGTCAGCTCGGAAACCGAAGAAAAAAAAGAAAAGTTGGGAAAAGAAATGATCGGAATATTTTTTTATTAATAATACGTATATGTATCTTATACTATAAAAATTATTATTTATTAAGAAATTGTCATTTCAAAAATGTTAAATAACTGATTTTTAAGCAATGATAATGTTTATGATAAGTAGTGAAATTTAATAACCTTAATGATAATTTTGCATTCCAGTAGGAGTCTTTTCATGTCAAATATGTTATATTGACAGCATATGCATTATATCTGCAATATTGACTCTAATTTCTTTAATTAAATCTGCTAATTTGATATACAAATTTAAAATAAGTAATGTATAGTAAAATGAAAAAGATTTATTTTAGTATTAATGTCACCGTTCACAAAAGAAAAAAAAAAAATGCTTTTTTTATTGTATAAAATTATCTTTTTGATTATTTTTCACATAATTATTTTTGCATAAAGGAAGGTGCAGGAATTTTTGAAAACTAAAAGTATTATTTTTATAAAAATTGTTGATTATATAATGATTGTTATAATTCATAGTTATAATGACAGAATACGCATTTATATCTGCAATAATGGCTTTGATTATCTTGTCTTATACTTGCTAGTTTGGTATACACCTAGATTTAAAATGTATAGTGATTTGAAAAAGTTTTATTTTAATATTAATGTCAATGTTCACAAAAGAAAAAAATTTTAAAAAAATTGTTTTTTTTTTTTTTTTATAAGATTATTTTCTTGATTATTCAAATGCGTAATTATTTCTAGATAAAGAAAGGAGCAGGAACTTTTGAAAAGTAAAAGTATTACTTTTTATAAAAATTTATCATGATTTTAATATTATTGCAAATTAATATTTGTCATTGATATTATATTTTTAATAGTTTCATTTAAACTGTGTTTAACTGAAAAATAAATTTTTCAGAAACATGAAATAGCAAAAACTGAACCACAAATTAATGTTGTTACTTGATGCTGATGTAGATGGTGCATTATGTTCAAAACAGAAAGAGATCTCTTTGAGACCATGCAAGTGAAAACGATCAGAAAACTTTTGCATTTATATTGAGAAATAACATGAAAAATCTGTGAGTTAGTATTTTATTTAATATAAACTCGAAGAGAAGAATAAATATTATTGAATCATGTGTCACCCTTTGGAGTGTTTGTGAACAACACTGAAACCGTTATCCTAATACCAAATGATAGAAAACGAAAATCATGTATTTGAAAAAATTGTTAATATATTAAAACTTATATAAAACACAAAGAAATACGAATTATTATTAATTTTAATAATCGTAAATTTCATTTTTTTTTAAATAAAATTAAAATATATTTCATGTTTTTAAACTAAAAACTAGAACTGTATAAATGCTTCATTAAGATATAATTATACTCAGAAGGCAAATGTTTCATCATTAACTTTTGCAGTAAAAAATTAAATCTAAAAAGGGTAAATATTTCTGAAATGAATGTCTTAACTAATGACACAAAGCAGATAAGGATTATTTTTTTCATATTCTCTTATGAAAGTTCTAAATATGATGAAATAAAATATGATGAAAAATATTAAAGCTTTAATAAAAAATATTTTTTTTTTTTAATATGATAGGGATATACAAATAAAAAAAAAAAATTATCAATTTAGTATAAAATAAAATTTATATTTTGCTTTATTTTTTGAAAAGTTTCAAATTTCTATTTTAGGGCAAAGTTTTTCACAATTATCCTGTTTTGCAGTTTTTTTCTAGATTTTTTAAATATCACTCACAATTTATTATTTTCATCCACATCAGAGTATTCATATTGTTTTAATTCTAAAGTTCTTTAATAATCGTTTCTTGCATGATTACTAAAATTTATTTTTCTTTCTTTTTTATTTTATTTTCTTTTGTATAGTATAGAAACAAAACAGAAATATAAATTTGTAAAAGTTTGCTGTATAAAACAGAAAATATGGAAATTAATAACTGCAAGAGCAATAAAATATTTACTTCCTTTTTTTTTAATAATTTCTTTAAATATATTCATCATTATGATATGAAAGAAAATGAATATATGTTTTAAAATGAATGATACATTTTCTACTGTTATTAACATGAAATATCAAGAGTAAAATTATTTTCCTACTAAAAATATATAAGACAATATATAGAGAGAGAGAGAGAGAGAGATAAAATGATTGTAATATAATTTTTAAATTGCAATAATGTAATTGAAACATTGCTTCTTTAAATTTTTGGAAGGTAATTTAGTTATTTAAGATATGTTTTGTCTTACACATAGCTCAACAATTATAAGCAGAATTCAGTTAGATTATTCAAACCGAGAATTGATTACTATAGGATTTGATTATATAAATAATTCGTTGTTTTTTCCTGCTAACATAGATTACACATAAAACTCAACGTTTTGAAATACCAATATACAAGTGAGTGTTTTTTATAAAAATACAATTTTCTTATCTTGCGAAGAAGTTTTACATAAAGAAATGCAAATGGAATTCTAGTTAAAATTGCCACTTGCGGATGTGGCAAAGCTTAAGGGAATGGGCCTGTTTTAAGACGTTCCAGGGAGGGTAGAAAAATATCAACGAGCGTTAAGCGAGACATCTACCATCAAGGATTGGATTTCCTTCCGTCCACTATAGCTCATATGCTGGATGTATCGTATACCCCATATCGTAAAGAACATTATCTGACGATTAGTTGACAAAAGTTTGCAGCATAGAGTTCATGGACCGCCATTATCCAATATAACTGAAGTCTTCCTTTGCAATAGTGTCAGTCTAGAACCGCATGGACGATAGGATAGAAATGCTCCATGTCCTCAGACGAATCCCATTTGCGTTTCAGCAAAGACAATCGCTGACTTGGCGACAGATAAATAGCATAGCAGTTCAATATCACACCATTCATCATGCTTTATGCGATCGACGACTATGGTCCGTTACCATTGACTCGCTCAGGTGCAATTATGATGACCCAATCATATGTGGGTTACATGTTGAGGCCAGTATTGCTACCTTTTCTTCAGGAAGTGATTAATGTCCTTTATCAGCAAAGTAACATCCAAATCAACGACAATCATCAGGCAACAAGCTCTACAAGATACCAAGGTGCTTTGATGGAAACTTATGTCCTCTGTTCACTCATATATTGAACAAATCTAGAATGTGATTGATTATCATTTGTGTGTCCATGTTTGGAGCACTGATCAATTCCATTTTCTCTTCCATTATTACTCTTTAATTGGGAAATAGTCAATATTTTGATGTGTTGCTGCCTCTCAACAGGCTTTTCAAGTTTTGTCCGTTTTTCAATAAATATAATTTATTATTTGTTCGAAAATTATCTATGTTTATCCATTTTCATCATATGTTTTACGCATATGTTCCTAGTGTCGCATTTTCAAAGTCACATAGTGTTATTGTGATACTCTATGCATTTGATTTGAAGAAACACGGTCTTCTACTAAGTTAAATAAACACATCACACAGTGTAATCTAATTATGAAATGATCAAATCTCTTTAATTTTGAACATGTGATATTAACTTCGTTATTAAAAAAAATTAGCTGAAAATAATATAATAATTCCCTTCATATTAATTTTTAGTGGAAGCCATTATCGTAGATTTAGTCAGTATTACAGCTTTGCAATTATAAAAATGCATCAGTGTACTATAATTATCCCTCGCTACGCTTTAAGAGCATAATAAATAAGCAAATTATATAGTAAGATACAATTAACATATCTAAGCAAGCATGTGCTAAACATTAAACTGTGTCATAACTACTCTGGTATTCATGAAAATTTTCAATTTACAAGATTATATTCAATTTTTAAGGAAATTAGATATTTATAAAGGTTGATATATTACAATAAAGAACAACACAATAGTTATAGTGCACACATATGAACGTGCGTATAATTTCTCATTGCAGGAAGTTTTAAAACAAAGTTCACATTATCCAACAAAATAAAGAGTTGATAGGGCATATGGTCTCGTCTTAGAGATATAAATATTTCAGAGGGTGACCAAAACCCTCCCCACGATATAAAAACAAACTAAATTCAAATTTATATATAATTAATCTACTTATATTTTAATCTACATAATTATGCCAATTTATTTATGCCATATATGTATATATATATATATTTGTGTGTATGTATTTGTGTGTGTGTGTGTGTGTGTGTGTGTGTGTGTGTGTGTGTGTGCTTGTGAGTGTATGTGTCATATGTAATGTGCCAAATTTTATTTGGCGAAAAAAAAAAAATTCTCTTAAAATTATAAAAATTTATATCACATTATGGTAGTGTGATATTCTTTGATGGTATTATCTAGAATAAATTTTGTAAGATTTACATAGCCATGATTTTCCAAAGACAATTAATTGGAATTACAAGCGTATAGGCAATTATGAGTTTATAAGTACTGATTATCAAAAGGCTTAAAACGATTGATAAGCTGTCTGCTGTATACGCGTCATTTAAGAAAAAAAAAATAACAATTAATTTATTTTTGTAATGGTTCTTTCTTTGGAAATTTTCAAAGTGTTCAACCTGGCTAGATGGCTGGCCAATATTCTCTGACAAATATTCAATAATTAGGAAATATTACATAAGAAAAAAGATAAGAAAAAAAAATATTAATTAATTTCCTAGACTGAAGGAGCTAAACGATAAGCATTTACAAATATTCTATTTTATTTTGATAAATTTCTTTCTCAAGCAGTTCACAAATTTATTATAAATGAGCAAAATTCTGTGACTCACCACGACTGACGTTCTCCAGAATGTGCAGTCCGGAGTTCTGCTGCCGGAACACGAGCTCCTCGTTGCTCATGGTGTACACCCTGGAGATGGTGGCGGTGCACTTGAGTTTCATGTTGCCCCCTCTGAAGTGGTGCTCCCTCACGATGAATTTCAAGCTCAGGCTGGAGGACTCTAGACCATTGGAGTGATGGACAGTGTTGTGCTCCGTCTGGTAGCCAATCTTTCCAAAAAAAGCCAAAAAAAATGAAATTACTTATTTATTATTTTGTCCCAATTGGAGATACAAAGTGTAACAAAATGCATAATAAATCATTCAACCCATAATATACTTTCAACCCATTCGCAAATATATCTTCACATTTAGGACAATACTTAAACGGTCGTGTTGGCATTTGTAGCTACTACTTTCATCCAGTAATTCTCAATGCCTTTTCTTTTTTTGCATCATATGGTATTCAGTCATAAATTTTCGAATATATATTAATATTATGAAATAAAATGAAATACTTAATGAGTGGCATGGCAATATATTTGAACGTTAATAGGGCACATAGACGAAAACATTTCCACTAGAAATTTGTTTCCACCAGTAACCATGTAAAGCGTTGTTTGGAAACACGGGGCAACTGAATGAGATAAAGGCATACATCAAAGCAAAAATACTTAATTTTTTCCAAATATCAGCAAACTTACAAAGTAAAAATAAATAAAAATGTAAAAGAAAATCCCACATAAAAATTGATATAAACGTGTAAAAAAAAAAAATAAATGTCGAATCACTGAATAAACATCTGTTTTATTCCAAATATATAATTACTGTTTAGTTTTTTTTTTTTTTTTTTTTATGAATGGCATATGGTATATGTTACACTTTTTAGATTGGCAACAGCAATAAACATAAATGACTTCTGGCCGCACTGTCAAACTTTTTAACTTATTATAAATTGTTTAAAAGCGCCTTCCTTTATTGAATCACCGGGAACTAGTCTACATATGGGGGCTCTACTGGAATAGAAAAGCCATCCAGAATTTACTGGATTAATCAGAGATGAATTTATTTTAAATATATTGTGGTAACGAGTAACGTTGTAAAAATGACGTACTACTGGTTCTATAAACTGGTTTGATTTGTAGTATTAAATGAAGAAATAATTTTAATAATGTATTATATGTATTAGTAAAAAGTGTTTAGTTATAAAAACAGCAACTAGAAATGACATATATTGTAAAAGTAATAATGCAAGACCTACGAATGCCTCCATCAAATAAGGAATAAAAAACTCGTATTTAAAGATAATTAGAATACTATTAAAAGATAAATTAGAGATCTTCTAAATTTGACTGAAACTGATAATCAAGAAATGCCAATTTTTTTAAAAAATTCGAGTTTTAGTCAAGTGCGTCACTTTGCTTGGTCACTTCAGTAGTATTTAGTCACTTTCCACATTATACAAAGTGGTACTATATAGCCATCACTAGAAAAACCATAGTTATTCAAAAGTTCCACAACCAACTAAAAATAGATTCAAAGTTTCAACTATCTTTTTAACTGATGACTTGTTGTTAAACTGTTATTTAAAAGCGCTTAGTTTTATTTAATCAACGGATTACTTTATATATATATATATATATATATATATATATACATGAAAGAATATTGAAAGTATAATTTTCAAAAACAGTAAAATCATTTAAAACGATAATGCTGTTTTAAAATGATAAAGATATAAACAAAAATAAACATTACTTTTGTTAAATAAATAAATTTAAATTAAAGTAAAATTTAAAATAAATATAAATATGAAATGAAATAAAGATTTATATGAAATTAATCAATATTTATTATGAAAATTAATGCAGAATTTCCATCTATCGTTTTCAAAAAACTAATAGTAAAATTTACAATCAAAGCAGTGCAAGGAATTGTGAGTTGTTAAAATAATTAAATTTAGTATAAATAATTGAAATATTCAATCACTTTTAAATATATTTTCAAAGGACTTTTTACCATAGACCTCATTTGTCTTAAGAATGTTATTTGCTGAAAAAGTATTATTCTTGTAGCATAAATTTCGCAATCAACTTAGGTTTTAACCAAGTATAATAACCTATACTGACATTAACAATTGTGATGGTATGTCTACTCTTATCCAAAAATAACATAGCGAATCACGTGTGATGAACACTCCTTTTTCTAGAAACGGTATAACACTGACATGGTAGATCTGTGAATAAACATTGCAAATTTAAACTTATTTTTCAATTTCCTTTGTTTTGTAACGAAAGATAAATGCCTTTATAAAGATAAAATGCATCTCTCAAATACTTCTCTTTTCCTCAAAGGCTTCGAACTCAAAATTTTTTTTTTCCAAATTTCGGAATTACTCCGTTTATGACTGTAAATGATAATTTTAATTCCAATTTAAACAGATTTAATCTATTTTCAACTTAGATATACAACTACAATGCAGATGGACTGCAGAATATAGATCACATTCTTTTCCTATATTTCATGTTTGAGTACCCTAGAAAAGGAGAGGAAAAGTTTTAGGAAAGAACTGACACTACAAAAAGGCAAATGGTCACCAAACTTTTGGCGACATATTAATAAAATGCCTGCTTCGACAGCCTTTTTGTAAATTTTTAAATTGTTACTTGATGTTTCGTAAATTATTTTTGTTTCCCTTTAATTTTATTTGTTTTTCATATTGTGATATGTCTATATAAATTAACTATTTATTTGATTTTTTTAATATTGTTATTCTTTGTTACTTCTGTAAACCTTGTATAATACTTTGTGGTATATGAAGATTTGTTCTAAATTCCAATTAAAAATATATCAAAATTAATGGCTCTTTTTAAATATTCTTTCAAATAGGGCTCCTAATTGTTGTGATTAATGAAATTCGCCATCCCTATTATAACAATTAAGATTTTAATATACTTGAAAACAAAATCTTATTATTTTAGTAAAGAATAAAGGCATATTTATCTGCTGCTATTGTTTGATGTTACCAAATGTTAACTTTATGAAATTAGGTTGTCAGCAGATAACACAATAATTAGTTTAGTTATGCAGACAGAGATGGATTGTTTACTTTATAATACGACACATCAACTTAAATAAACGAAAAATTCACACCAAATTAAGATGATGACAAAATGAAAAAACGCTTGCAATTAATCTTATAAATAGTAAAAATTGCTTATTACAAACGTTTATTTACAAATTAAAAACTACGCCAAGTAACTAAATAGCTTTTGTACATTTAATTCAAGTTTTAAAAATAATTTCTGTCATTTTATTTGTGACGGTGCCAATAAAATCTGTTGAAATTTTTAATGCCTGTGACACTTTAAAGCAGCATAACATAGAGATCTGTCTAATGCATTCCCAAAACAGAGTCAAAGTAAATTAAAACGATCAACTCCACCATTCGCGTTTAATTACTTCAGCTATCTATTGCTCGAAAGTAGTAACGAACTTTATATAGCTGGGCACAAACTCTGTAGCAATTCCGCCTCCCACCATGACTAACACGTTGTGTTAGCCACGTTATTAAATTTATGCACTAGTCCAAACAACATCAATTAATTTGTCATTTGTCCTGTGTTAACGCAGAAGTTGACAGTTTGGACCAAACTTGATGGATGATCAACATATAAACGTTGACGTTTTGCCCTGTAGACTGAAGGTAAGAAACGGCTTCAGGGATTAAGGTTATATTAGTTCTACCATTCCATATTAGTTTCAGGGCTTGGAAAAAGAGGAAATATGTCACTGTTCATTAGAGATTGGCTCAAAGTTTTTCAAGATTGAAAACACTAAACGGAAAAAGAATCTGTCAAATTTGGAGATATTAATTCAGAAAATCTAGATGACAGTGTCAGATTTTTTCAGATAATAATTAAAATCTTTCCGTACTAAGCGGTTCTAAATTAAATCATTTAAAAATCTAATAGATGGTAATTAAGTAAAAAATTTTCACTCTATATTTATTGTACAATCATATTTGTATTTTATTAAATTCTTCAAATAATTCAATTCGGTTCCTTCTTTCCCAAAGATTTCATGCATAATATTTATGAGAATCATTTAACATTTTGTGTGGTTTGATTAATCTAATTCAGTTTTTAAATAAGTTACATTAAGCAGTATGCATTTATAATTTTCATTAATATTTTTCAAGCTATATTTCTATTTTTCGAAGATTATATCAATTTAATCTGATCAATTTAAAAACTTATTCTTTAATATCCAATGTTAATATCATTGGAGGTGTTTTTTGTAAAAAGTCTTATTTATATTCATCAACCATATCATACCATACTGTGTCCATACATTCTGTTTTGCTAGCTTTTTTTTTAAATTCAATATTTTCCATATTCTATATTAATAGGCAAACCTTGTATAGCATGGATTCCAATCCCATGACTTTTCACTATCACGAAAAAGTTTGACAAATTAGGCAAAATAATTACGAAATGAGTTGTTGTGTTACAACAAAGGATATTATAAGAACTAAAAAAAAAAAAAAAAAAAAAACCTAACTATGCTTATTTAGTCTTTTATTTAAGGTGTGTTAGGACACAAAAAGTTACAAAATTCAAAAAATTTAGCAACAATTTTGTTCGTAGTGTTAAATAAATAATCATTCCATCGTTTTTAACGATTGATTATTACAAGCTTAATAGATATAAAAATTGTTATTAATATTAATTTTTAATTGTGAATTAGTCTGTAGTGATAGCCAATATATTTTGGGATGAAAAAATAATTACTTAAATAATAATAATAATAATAATAATCTTGCAAGAATAATAAAATATTTGGATTACCTTAAAAATGTAATATTAATTTAAAAGTTTGGTGAAAAATATTTATATAACATAGTACAATATAGATTAAGTCTTCCAATAAAAAAATTTTCTGTAAAAAAACATACTTTTTTTAAAAAACTTTTTGCATTATTCTTTTGTTTAGTATAATCAATATTCTTTAGGAATTTAATTATTTATTATACTTGGATTATCTGTAATCATTTAAATAAACGTTTTTATTTTCATGTTGCTAAGAAAAGGAATTTTATATTCTTATTAATTTAATTACACAGGAATATTTAAAATATGGTGTTTTAAGTAAGAAAGTTAAACATCTTTAGGAGCACAGTAATACTTTTAATAAGGAAACTTAAGTAAACAAAACGTAAGAATAGTATTGTTTTTTGAAAGCTTTAGTTGTGATTGTATAAGTTTCTCAAATAACAATAATCCAATATTAAGTAACTTAATTATAAAAATGCAATTATCATTTGCACAAATAAAAATCGTATTCTCGTATATCTGATAGTAGAGAATGTGAAGAGATAATAAATGAATTATTTATGTATCTATTAAGAATAAATTAACATAAATTACTTTAACATAATAATTGTAAAAAGCATAACGATTTGTAAGCAATTATTCTATCGGAGATTAAATTAATATAATTTCTTGATAGAATTTCCCATTATTTAATTTATTTTAAGATCTTTTTCACATTTAAAACTTTTTGCGATTTTAAAGTTAAAGCTTCTATGGAAAGATTTATGGGATATTTGAGGTATTAATTTATATAGAAAGATTTTTCATCCTTATGGTTGTTTTTATATTTTATTTATATTTAAATGATATCGGACTTACTGAAGTCCATCTTAAAGTTTTAACATATTGCTTCTTTAAAAATTATTTTCATAAAATACTACTAAACCAATTTTAAATTTAATTTGTATAGTGTATATTATATATGTCTTAATGTTTATGATTTGTAAAAACTTAAAACCGCAAGGAGTAATTTAAATAGTACTTATTTCATGTAAATTACTTTACTAATAACACAAATTTTCCAAATATTTTAATAAAATCCAAAATTTGTAATAATAACACCTAAAGATTGTAAGGCACGAAAATATTTTAAAAACTGACTGAATATCATGCTATCTAACAATTGTTTTTCGCGAGAAAATACCATTACTTTCCTCTCTACATTTTATAACATTTTTTATGTCAGCCCTACGCTCAATGCTCTGCGGTCATATTTAGATCGGGACCTACGATTTAATGTAGATTTCGAACCACTACAATGATCCATAGTACAACCGCGACCCAAAACTTGTAGCATTGAACAGCGGCTAGTCATTCTATTATATCATTTCGTACTTTTAAGAACTGCGAAAAAGATTAACTACGGATTTACTTCATCTTTCATTAATGGTGTTTTGATCTTTAAGGTATGTTCTGTCACTTGCCACTTGCACCAAAACAAGAGCAAAATATTATAGTTCATAATGTATCATTATCTTTCTAAATCAACAAGTACGCAATGACCTTTTCGTGCTTAATGGACATCTACACCAATACAACTACAAACACCACCAAGTTCATTCATTTTTCACAGCAAATATTTGTAACACTCACCACAAACTCCGGTTAGAATACTCGTCATCCTGCATATTAATAACACTAACTATAATAGTTGCATAAATGGCTGATGCTTTAAGGTATAAAAAAGTATATTTATTGGGCATTTTATTTTCTATAATACTATAGCATGCAAAAAAAGGTTATGAATACATTAGTATAACATTAAAGTATTTATATAACAAACTATAGTAATTTAGCTAATGGAAATAATGTTGCCAATGTGATAGAGGTTTGGTGGCCGAGAATCTGGCGCTCGGTGCTGCAGGATTCGGTTTAGAATCCCGGTTTTGCCATGGATGTTTGTAGTGGTTCCGAATCCACTTTAAACCATAGGTTCTAGTCTAATATGTATGTAGAGCGTTGGGAATAGGACTAACCAACTCTACCCCTGTAAAAGAAACATCTCATGTTCCGGAATCTGCCAATAGACAGACGGTCTCTTGGCCCACCATTGGGGTCATAGAAGAAGAAGAACATGGGTAGAAATAATTGATTGGAGTCTAAGATAATTGTTACATCATTTAAAACTTTTGTATCTCCTTTAGTTAATAAAGTGAAAAATACTGGATAGATATGAATTTTAATGGACTGTCTGTATAATTAAATTAAAATCATTCATGTCTAATCAGAAAGATAATGAATTAACATGATCAATTATGATTAAAAATTGTGTATTCATGTAATCGAAAATCAATCAATATTATAAGTTTCAATACGAAAAACAAACACAAGAAAAAATTCGCTTTTTGCTTCGAAGGATTCATAATTGGTTAAATTATGAATAGATTAAAATAGCCTATATCATTTTTTAAAAACTCAGTAAATGGTTTTAAATTTTATAAATTGTGTATTTTGGAAAATTTCGTTTAATTATTTATTGAAAGCATATTTTATGTTATAATTAAAAATAAAACCTTGGTAAAATTTAAACAATATTTAATGATTGATTGAAGTTTTAGAATAGTTGATTATAAATTAATATTCATTCATGCCCAATCAAAAATTAAGTTGACATTTTAAAGCTTTATATATGACACTTACATATTTTAATCCAATTATTTATTCATTTATTTATACAACAATCATACATTCATTTATTATAATCGAATCATAATATTAAATGTACATTGCAATACAATTAGTTATTCAATTAGAAATAAAATTATTCTTAAAGGTAATCACAATAATTTTATTAAAAGTAAATTACGTATAGAAATAAATAAATGATTCGTAATGGTAATCACAATACTTTTATGATAACTTTTGAAATATTAAATTAATAACGTTGCAGATCAATTGTCTGTGTTTTGATAATATTCAATTTGAATTCCTTGACCTAAATAAAAACAGTTTAATCAAATAACGTAATCACAAATTTATTACTTGCCTTATTTTACTGATTAAATTCGATTTCTCAGTCATAAATATTCACTTTCCATTTATATAAACCTCTTATGCTATTCATGCTTATGTTTAAATATAATAAAATAATTCAGTGTTCATTAAAATATATGACTGAAGTATTATAATTTAATAAAGCAATTCGCATGCAATTCTAGGAATAAATTTCAATTTCATTTTAAAGTCTGCAGTTGGTTTCGCAAAAGAAATGAATTTATGTCACATAAACACTACCTCATCTCAAATTACTTTCCTAATTAAATATAAATATTTTTGTCGAGCATGGCATTCATGTAAGTTCTACGTGCGCTTTAATTCAGATTTATTATAATATTAACTGAATCAGAAATTCATTTGCATTATAAAAATTCATAGGGGGAAAGCTGAGAGAGTTTTCCTTTGAATTAATCGCTTTTGTATTTTTTTTTTCTTTTCCTTTTATTCTTCAATTATATTGAAAAGATATGATTGTCATTTATTTAATAACCTGGTGATTTATATTCCGTAAATTACGTTTATTACGTCCCTACGAAGCGCCGTTAACGACGAAGGTTTAGTATACACTTGCCGTAAATAAGAATTTAGCTGAGTATCTCGTAAAAAGAAAATAACCCAATTCCGTCATAATTCGCCAAAACGACTTCGATTTGGCGATGGCGCTTAATTATTTGGCGAGCTTAATCTTTATTGGCGTCGGAGGTGAGATAAATTGCTGCATTAATGTCACTATGAAGAGTGCCAGCTATCATATAAAATAAAGGAACCGCTGTAAAGCAAATAAATGTATGTGATTGTGGAAGCAAATGAAAGTTATTTTAATTTCGGAAATAATAAAAAAACGAGGTTTATGTCTTAATATTATTCTTAATTTCTGAATTATAGCGTGATAACAAAAAGAAAATTTTATTATTTGAATATTTGGCGAAGGGAGTTAAAAATAAGAGTAAAAATAAATATGTCTTAATTTATAACTTTGTATCAAAACATTTTTTGTTTAGATTCGGATGATACAAATTCGGATAAATACTGATTATAAAATACTGATCTTCTTTACTGAGTATAAATGCTTATTCTCCTCTTAAAATATATATAATAGAAATAATAAACGTCATTCCTTCAAGCACATATTTTCAACACTAATACATAGAATATTGCTGATATTGTATGTATCGAATATGCTTATTTAACTATTCATCATACTTTTTTTATACTTATTAACTTAATAACTACTTTTTTTAATTATATAATTATTTATATATATAATAATAATTTACATTATTTTATATTATATATATATATATATATTTCAAATTTTAATAAAAATTTTAGATTAAATTATTAATTGGATGATTAATGAATTCAAAATTAATAATAATTAAATAATTAATGATAAATGAATTTAAATAAATAAAATTTAATTTAAAAAAATAATTAATTTTTATTAAGTTTTAAATTGAAATTTACTTTTATTAAAAATATTATTCTTATTATTGAGTGCATTACTCGCGTCCATAGCATATCTTCAAGTTACACGTGCCCCTGGGTAGTGCTAAATGAATAACAGCGGTGCAGCCCTTGCCTATCGCATAAAGATTTACTGTCTCTGTAGTGCCAGCTGCATTAGAGTAACAACAATATTATTTTTATTCTTAATTTAATGGAATTAATTGTAATTTATAATATAGAACATAAAATAATTAAAATACGTAATTAGTTATAGTTATTATTATCAATATAAATACTTTATTTTCTATAAAGTTATTTCATACTTAATAAATAATTATTTAAATATCTATTCATTATAACTGAAATGGACTGCTTTGCTGTTTTATTTAATGTTTATATTAATTACAGCGGAATAGGAACCAGATACCAATGTTACTTCTTCATATGAACATTAAATCCAGTTTCTTTTTGAATAACTGTAGAAGATTTATCATTTTTGATATAACATTTCCACAACCCAGATTAGTCAAAATAATTGTGCATGTTTAGTTGACAATACAAATATGTTCTTTTTTAAAAAATATTTCTTTTACGTAAAAGAAGGCTAGTACATATTTCATTCTCGCCAGCAAGTCATAAATTTGTGGAATGTTTGTTAAGTATTTAATCATGACAGTTCTGTGTTAAAAAGTTTCTTCGGATATCAAATGAAACAAATGGAAGAAAAGCTAAAAAAAAAGTTTTAAAACTACGCACAATTAGTGTAGATTATGCTCAAGCACGCTTAAGACGCAGTGCAATTAATTCATAATGTTACAAAGTAGATTAGATTCAAATATAATGAAGAATTATTTTTTATATTTCCTTATTTATATGAATCCTTCCAATTATTGAATTCTTCAATCGCTGAAAATGACATAAAAGTAAATTTTAGGAAGTTTATTTTAAAACCAAAAAAATGCTAAAATTCATATTATTCTCATACGATAAAAGCTTTTGATTTTGATTGTCATAATTTTTCTGGTAGACTAATTTTAGACAACAACATTTTGATATAGATTTAAAGAAATGGCCTTTTTTTTGTTCACACCATACTTTTAAGATTGTCCTCAAAAAGGATTTTAGTTGTTTATGTTTTTTTTAGAAATGTTTAAATATTAATTTTTTTAGAAATTTTTTTAATTTTTTAGAAATGTTTAAATATTAATTTTTTTAGAAATGTTTAAATATTAATTTTTTTAGAAATGTTTAAATATTAATTTTTTAACATCAAAAATTATTGAATTCAGAGCATTATTTGTTATAGACGAAATTAATGTTATTGGAATGAATCAATATTTAACTACAGAAGTATTAATACATCTTAATAGCATTTGTCGTCAAAAAATGTATAGCTTACATTTAATAATTGATTTTTAATCTGATTTGTGTAAAAAATTGTAAATAGTCTAGTTTTAAAATTAATTTTTTTGCTTCAGATTTCTCGATTAAGTAGAACATTTGTATAACTACATTGTTCTGAAAAGAAAACAGGCTTACATAAAGACGGAACTATTAGTAGAGTTGTCTTTACAAATAAAAGATTACATATTAGTACATTTTAAGTTTATTATTTAAAAGTTCATCAAAAATCTATTTTATTTTTCATTTAATAAGGAGATTTATTTTTATTCAAAATAAATGAAATTAAGGATCTCTCACACCCTCTCAATGTTCATCCTCCAAAGATTAAATACCATTGATCTAATGAATAAATTAATATAGCTTAAAAGTAATAACTATCTTGAAGTTTGACACTATTATTAGTAGAAAACGTTTCAAAGCACCAAATCATGTAGCTAGTACTAGTTGTTATTTTTATATATCCTATTTCTGCCTGTCATTACTAGTTTCCTGAAAGTTATTTAGAGAAACAATATGTAGTTAAATTCGTACTGAAAAGATGTTGAGAAGAACGATTTATATAACCATATGTAGGCTACATTGTTGAAAGTTAGTAAAGTGCTACATAAACATAGTGCGTAAACATTTTAATGGGTTCATCTCCGGTTTGCCCAGGCCCGTGATATATCATGCCTAAAATGTATCAAACTTTAAAATTTCCATGCTTAATTTGAATTAAAATAATAGAAATAATTCTTATACTGATTTATTTAACGTAAATAACATCAAATACTTAAAAACAAACATACCATTAAAATTCTTTACTTATCTTTGGAAATGCATTAATCAATTCGCATTTTTTAATAAACTGGACTGGAATAACATATAAAAATTTGATTATATACATATTTATATAAATACAATGGTAATTTTATTTTCTAACATGATCAGCCTGATAAGCTTTTTGTTAAATTATCATCTTGGATTCCATCTACTTTTCTTAAAATATCAAGATTGGTTTTGTATCCCTCTTTCTCCTGATAGTTCCCGAGTCAATCCAATGTTTTGAGATGCTGATTATACAAAACTTGTTTTTAAAGCCTGAATGCACAGTTATCTATATCAAACCCAAGGGGATGCATTTAAATGGAATAGCCTCAATTCCAGTATCATTTCACATTTTTTTTTTTTCAAATAATAGAGCAATAGATTTAGAAGTACGATTGGTAGCTGTATTCAGATGAAACTTTGCGGAATGGGAATTGGTTAGGTAAATTGATGGAATGCTTTTTCTTAAATAAGTGCTAAAGCATATTTCTGAAAATAATACAAGTTAATTTTAACATTTTTTTCCACTTTCATTATATTAAAGCTGTTATTATAAAAAATCAGGTAATAATCATTGAACTGATAACAATATATTTATCGTTTTCCCCATACCAACATTTTAAGTCATTATCCTCCTTTTTTTCGGTAGTTATTTGGCCATTTTGCAATCAGATAAATATATCCAAACCCCGTCAAGTGTTGCTAAATACTCCCATAATTCACCTATCAAATAATTTCATACAACAATTTTTTTCATAGTCTTAGGCTGAGAAATATGTTTTGGAGTTATCCAGTAAACGTCATATTTTTTATTGTTGTTGTTTTGTTTCGGTTAGAGTAAAAACAGATTTCATAATTTTGCTTACAATTTTTACAGAGATGAACAAAGATTTTGCGAGTGTTCTTTGGGAAGTCGGATTGTTTTTTAAAAGGGGTTGCAATGTTAAAAATAATAAGAAATATACATTTGCATATCAAACACCAATTTTCCCAGTCAAATCTTCCCCGTAACTTTTGATGTTTGTTTACTTTTTATTATTATGCAACTTATTTTTTGCTTATAAAATATTTAAATCATGCTTTTCACGTTATTTTTAATAATTGAATAAATTCGTTAATATTTAAATAAAAACTGTTCTTAAAGAGAAGAAATCTTTCTTTTAATATCTAGCTCCTATTTTTAGCAACGTCTTAAATCACAGAAAAATTTAATGAGGCAAAACAATAATTAAAACTATTTTACAAACTGATGGTATTCAGGGTTTTTTTTTTTTTTTTTTTTTTTCATTTAAATTTAATTCATAAAGAAAGTCAAAGTCTTGAAGAAAATGTCTGAACACCCTTTGTCCATGAATATATATCCATGAATCTATAGAACAATAGAAGGAAATTGCAAAGTGTATTTATGTCAGATTTACAAAGAGAAGAATTGCCAGATTTTTATCTGACTTTTAAATGGGGAAATAATCCCTTTATAACTTTTAAAAATCCTTAAAAAACTATATAAACATGTATTGATGTAAAAATATTCATAGAAAGGTTAAATTAATTGATAAAATAAATGTTTAAAATTATATATATATCATATTATATTTTATTACAGAGAAATTCAAATGTACCTCTTTCTTGCCTGTTATTATTTCGTCATTTATGTACCAATTCAGAGTTGCTGCAGGTTTGGGCTAGATGATGTACAGTTGACGAACACCGTGTCTCCTACTCTATACTTAGGTAGGCCTCCCATTATTCTTGGCCCTTCCGTTGGTAAAACTGAAACAAAACAATACATCGTCACTTAATGTTTCTGAAAGTATAAATGTGTTTACAAATTTTTTTAATTTTCTGACATATATAGTGTACAATTATATATATGTATCCGGCGCTTATTGTCACAATTGTTCCTAGACATATACTTTACATTACGAAAATGCTTTAAACGAGGTAAATTATTATTACAAAAATCAATATTGGTGACAGTAAAAATTCTAACTTTTTATATAGTCCGAGTAAATATGTTTAATAAAAATTTACATTCATCCTAAAAAATGGGACATACATTGTTTTACTTCTGTTTGACAAAATGTGACCGACCAATTTAATTTCAAAGTTGGAGAATTTTTTTTTTTTTTACCTTCATTGAGCGTTATGTTATAAGACTAATAAATTAATTTAAGATTGAAATCATGTTTCAACGCTCCTTTTGCTGCAAAAAAGAAATTCGATAAGTACCTTTTTCGTGTGTGGTGCCAAATTGATGTGGCCCTCTTGCATAAAGCAGCAGACGTTCATCCTTATCTAGGTACGTAATTCCCTCAGTAGTTCATCATCAGATATAGCGGCCTAGTAAAATGGATACCGCATTTGTCTAATTTGACCGTTATGTACTTCTACTTCTGGGATTACGTCAAGGAGAGGGTTTATACGACAGCTAACCTTTAAAGAAGACTTGAAACAGCTTATCCGTCTTGCTTGTTTCCTAGTTAACCAGCTTTGCACAAACACACCAGCAGATTCAGTATTTAGTCCAATTCAGTTGTGCTTTTAAAGCAAAAATAAAATATATAAAAGCATGTTTCGAACGAATGCGTGTCCTAACTTCATGAGCATTTTTATTTTTCAAGGTATAAATTTCATATAATTGTTCGGCGTTGAATCCTAATTTAAATCTGAATTTATTTAATTAATTAATCTTCACCATCAATAACGAGCGAAAAAAATTACAAACTTAGATATTAAATAACTTTGTCAATTCTTGTCTAACAAAAGTGAAGTACTTTTGTTTCGTTTTTTTAGAATGAGTGTAATTTTCTGCAGTAAGTGTAAATTTTTTACAGTAAATGTAAATTTCTAAATGAGTGTAAATTTAATATTGCAAGACTCATAACAAAGGGAAAGTGTTACAGCTTCTATGGGCCAAAACGACCTAGAACACCCGAGGTAGAAGTCGGTCTTTTCGCCTGCCTGCTTGCTTCAGCATGATGACATGGCTTTCACCCTAGAGTTACTTTACCAGGAGCCAGACTGCCGACCCACTCCGCCAATTGACAACCCCTCCCCATTGCAGCAAAGCAGGATTTGACGGGATAATATCCTAAGATGTTTCCATTGGCAACGAAACTGTGGATTCTCAAGCAAAGGTGCTTCTTCGGAGACTTCCCAGACCGATATATTTCACAATTATATGATGTTCTCCGAATTTGGGAAGACAATCAAGGAACTTTGGAATGTCCCTACAATACATGATTGGTACTAGAGAGATCTCCCTAGTGGTGTCCTGCTTTTGGGGGGCCAGAGAAGCCAACAAATTTGCTTATCAAGTTTTGAAAGTGAACACTTAGGAGTCTCACCTATGAACAAGGGCAGATGTTTGGGATCTGCACAAAGTGTAGGGCTGCTCAAGTATCACCTGCTCATATTTTAAACTGCTTTGATTTTACATTGATTTCTGCCATTTCTATTCTTGGGATTTTTTAGAGGCTTATGGACTTATGGATTTGGTTTAATAGTTAGACCATATCGGGGATAAGAAACAACAATAGCAAATTTTTACTAAATGTAACTAAAGGGGCCGGAGGAGGGGGTATATAAAAAGTTACAATTTTTACTTTTACCAATATTGACTTTTGAATATGAGTATACAGCCTTAACATTAATTTTTATTGATTTGAAACATTTTTACAACTGGAATTATATATGTACAAACAACAGATTTCAAAACTAAAGCCGTACATATTTTAGCTCGAACCCTGTATTATGTAAGAATTTGTCTGTCGGTCTATGTCTCCGATATCAGCAATGGACGTTGTTACAATATTGTAAGAACATTAAAAATATGAAATGCCTTCAAGTACATAGAACTAAAAAATAATTACACGATGCGAAAAACTTTTGAAGAAAATGTCTTTCGCTTACCAGAGAGCAAACATAATATTTTTTTCCTTTGAGCAATACAGTTATTACACGCGAAAAACAGTATTCATGTCATTTTGTTTTTATGAAAAGAGATTTCTAGATTTCTATACTAAAAATCAATATTTTTTAAATAATAAAGATATATTAAATAATTTTTAATTTTAATAAAATATATCTAAAATATTACAAATTACATAAATTTATTATTATTATGTATTTTAATTTGTATAATTATATTAACTTTTTTTAATATTTACTTACAACTGACCACAGTAATATAAAAAAAAAATTAAAGAGTGAAAATATGAATAGCCCACATTTAATTTATTATATGACCAGATTAAAAAAATATGAATTTATCGATAAAAACAATTTAGAAAGTAAAAGAAAAAGATATTTAAAACGAAACAATTATATCAAAAATGCAAAAGTTAAAAAAAAAAAAATTAACACTTTAATCCAGAAGGTTTTAGTAAAAAAAAATTAAAAAATCAAAACTTAAGAAATTTTATAGAAATAAAAATCTATGAACTTAAACGATTTTTGATCTTTTCAGCTTACAGAAGCTTTTACTTTTTTTCTATTTCATTTTTTTAATTTGATGTCAAAAAATGTATTTATTTAATTATAAATTATTTAGAATTTTGAGGTTTTTTTTTTTTTTTTATATTTATCAGATAAAGGTGTAATAGTTTCACACACATACAGAAAAAAATGGGGCTTCTGTTTCATGTGATACTTTTTTATGATCTATGAAAAGTAAATATATTTGACAAGTTATTTTTTAAAAATATAAGCTTATGTTGGTAAAAAAACTATTATTATATCACAGTTCAAACAAATTCTACAATTTTTTTTATTTTTTATTTCCATTTAATTAGTTAACTTTTTGTTATATTTTGACGGTGCTCCTTGTAAAAAAAATAATTGTTTCACTAAAAAAAAAAAAAGATAATGATCATCTAAATGTTATACTTTTATAGTTATAAAAACACTCATAAACACAAAAATATTTGCACAACTTAATGATTGCAACGTGTCCTGGAAATATTCGGTTCCAAACAGCTGGTAGCAATCCTTGCAATGGCTTATTTTATGAACGGGAATGCGTAATGGAGATTGTAACAACCTGTATAAAGTATTTCTATCTATTACATTTAATAAATTAGAGTGGTTAAAAAGTACGTTAATACTACTGCGTCCAAAATCTGAGACCAATTTCAATTTAAAATTCCCGGGGCTTATGGAATATCACTATTTTTCTTTTTTAGGTTGTTGGCACTCTCCTTGACATCTTTGTGAAATTTGACGTCAAAATATTTATTAGCGTTTGAGTTGTGCTTGGCTTTGTGAAAAGCTAAAACTGATTCCGGTGATTTTTAAAATGTGTGAATTGATTGAGCAAAGAACTTGCATTAAATTTTATTTGTGGAAACATATAGAATGTTGCAGAAGGCATTCGGTTAAAATTTCTATATCGGAAATAAATGTTTAGAAGTGGTATAAACAGTTCAAAGAAGGCAGATAACACGTTGAAGACGAAGAGCGCTCTGGTCAACAATCAGCCTTAACCGACGAAGCTCACTTCCAAAAAATTAAAGATTTGGTGCTTGCAAACCGTCGATTTACAATTAGAGACCTTGCTGCTGATGTTGGAATTTTAAAAGGATCGGTCATATTCATTTTTAGCCTCAAACGCGTCATATCTCGATTGGCTCACACTGCATTGATTCTTTGTGACTTCTTCGCCAAAAATGAAACCCATATCGCTCCACAACCACCGTATTCCCACCGTGCGACTTCTGGCTATTCCCTAACATCAAAAGACCACTCCGGGGACACCGTTTTGAGTCGATTGAAGAAATTCAACGCGAACCGCCACGCGCTTTGACGACCATCCCTACCACTGACTTTTTAGCATGTATTGAGGACTGGAAAAAAAAAAGGTGGCATAAGTGCATTGTGTCTGGAGGGGATTACTTTGAAGGCGATGAAATAAATTTGGAAGAATAAATAAAGAGTTTTTGAACAAGCACAGTAGTAAATTACAATTTTGTGCACAGTAGTAAATTAGTATTTAATACATTAGCTTGGGATTTTTTTCTAGTATGCGTTACATACGTTACACAAATGCGGAGTAATAAAAAAAATCTAAATCCTTAAAGATCTTTCAGAACACGCTCATTGCCAGTCGGTGGGCTGTTGAAGTCCACTGATGTGCAACAAAAAAATATTTGCATCTTGTTTCATACAAATAATTACCATTATTCCTTTTATAACAATAATAATTTAATATTTTTAAACTCCTAATACCATTTAACAGTCATAAATTGAACACAAACTTCACTCTTGTGACCTGATTTCAAAGAAGACTTAACAAATCTGCTTTCAGGTTCCACAAACCGGAAGGATACTGCGAAAGTCAAGCTTCCGAAAGTGGGGCGGGGAACTAGCGGAACAGTCACATTTACTTACACTGCCAGACTATTTCACAAATTCTCGACGCAATTCAGCTTCCCACCATTCGTTATTTAGAGTTCAAGAATACTCAATACTTGGTGACAAGTGACGCGACATAAATTATGCAGAGGATGAAACGTGCCGGGAGTCCAAATGGTTGATAAAAGTGTTGGACCTTTTGGATTGCCCATGCCTTGTGTACTCCTTATCTCTAGAGCACTTTTGCTTGCCTAGGAAAATATATGTTTGCAGAAATTGTTAACAGCGTTCTATTGTGCTTAGAGGTAGAGCATTGAAATAAACTTATGAATGGAAAATATTTCATTGTATATAGATATATTTATAATAGTTACACTTTTCTCTTTTTTTGATATTCTTGAAGGAGTTTGTGCTCTTGAAACAGAAATGTTATTGATAATAGAAAAATATTACAACGTTTAAATTGTCCATTTTCTGTAGAGTCCATCATTCCTAGTATTTTCTCGCTTGAATGGGAATCTATATTTCTAGAAGTTTCTGTCCGAGTTATTTTATGCAAAAAGGTTTAAAATCGGATGCATTTTATCTAGTAAAATATTCCCCAACATAGACATATTTTAAGAAAATTTAATTTATTTTCTGAACATTTACTTTAAGATTTAATTTTTACTTTTTTTTTGCAACTTAATTCTTATTGAACATTCTAATATTAGAAGTCAAAAAAAAAAAAAAAAAAAATCTTTGCTTTTGAATTGCGTATATAAAATTGTACGTATATCAATATGTATGATGTAAAAATATTTCATTGTATATAGATATATTTTTATGATAGTTGCACTTTTCTGGTTTTTTATTCTTAGAAGGAGTTTATGCTTTTGAAACAGAAACATTATTGATAATAGAAAAATAATACAATGTTTAAATTGTCCATTTTCTGTAGAATCCTTTATTCCTAGTATTTTCTCGCTTGAATGAGAATGTATATTTCTAGAAGTTTCTATCCGAGTTATTTTATACAAAAAAGTTTAAAAATCGGATGCATTTTATCTAGCAAAATATTATATATAACATAGACATATTTTAAGAAAGTTTGGTTTATTTCGTGGACATTTACTTTAAGACTTAATTTTTACTTTTTCAAAACTTAAATCTTATTGAACATTTCAATATTCAGAAGTAAAAAAAAAAAAATATTTGCTTTTGAATTGCTTATGTCAAACTCATGAAAAATAAAAGATTTTGGTTCTATATATATTGTATAGTTTAGTGCTTCTGTGTCAAATATTCCGTCTGTGTCCTGTGTGGGTCTGGGTTAGAATAGCCCTACTGTAGACCATACATTTTATCCAGCAAATATAATATCCTACCTAATATAAGCATATTTTAAGAAAGTTTGGTTTATTTTCTGGCCATATACTTCAAAATTTAATTTTTATTTTTTTGCAACTTAAATCTTATTTAACATTCCAATATTAAAAGGGAAACAAAAATATCTTAGTTTTTTTATTTGCTTATATCACATTACATTTCTTTTTGAAAATAGATGATTTTGGTTCTATATATATTGCTTAGTTTAGTGCTTCTATGTTAAACATTCTGTCGGTGTCTAGTGTGGGTTCGATTATAATAGCCCCACTGTAGCCCATGCATGTCGTAAAGGTATAACCGGGTGAGGTAAAGTCAGACTGCTGCCTTTAGGTGTCCCATGCATTTGCGTCGCAAGGACAAAAAGAAGTTACATTTTTTTACTCTTTATCTTTATCTTTAATCTTTATTTTTTAATTGCTTATGTCAAATTACATTTCTTGGAAAAAGATGATTTTGGTTCTACATATATTGTATAGTTTGGTGCTTCTACGCCAAACAATCCATCTTCCTTCCGTGTCGTTCGGGATTAGAATAGCCACACTGCCCATGCGTAAAAGGCGACCAATGCACCCAATGTTAGGGTTATAACCGGGTGGGGTCAAGTCAGATTTCTCCCTTTGGGTGTTCCGTGGCTTTGTGTTGCAGGGTCAAAAACAAAAAGAAGCAACATTTTTTTTACTCTTTACCGTTACAGTTAATCCTTGCTTTTGAATTTCAGTAATAAGAATTATGTATGTTATAATTAACTAATTTAAAAGTCCAAATTTAATAAATTCATTTATTTTTACAAATGAAAAATATTTTTCAAGTATTCTTGGAAAAAAAGATGATTTTGGCTCTATATTTCTTGTATAGTTTAGTGCTTCTATGTCAAATTATTGTATAGTATTCTAGTTTAGTGCTTCTATGTCAGTCTGTGTCCCGTGTCAATTCCGGGTTAGAATAGCCCCATTATAGCCCATGCATGTCGTAAACGGTGATTGAAATGGGTATTCAGTGTCGGGGATATAGCTGGGTGGGGTGAAGTCAGACTTTTGTCTCTGAGTGCCCCTTTTCTTTGTGTCGCAAAATCAAGAACAAAAAGAAACTGCATTTTTTACACTTTATCATGGTTCGTCGCTTTAAAGCACCTGTTCATAGACTTGGTTTAGATATTGCTGCCGATAAGAAACAAAAAACACATTCTGTCTCTAATATAAAAAAGCATGTATTTTCAAAATTCTAATTAGAATTATGTTACCCGTAACTTGTGTTAACTGTTCTTGTAACTATTCAAAATATTCCTATATGTCTTCCTAATAAGCTGATATTTGTATTATACCCTGGAAAATTTTCTCGCGCATCCAGTAAAACGTATGAATGTATTGTCAAAAATGAAAGATTATGTATTACATTTTTCCTCCAAAACAAAACATCTGATAAAGTTTATTGTAACATTTAACAACGATGAATTAATATAACTGACATACATTACTGTAAGTCATTAATTTAATAAGAAAATTTTAATATATTTAATTAAAATGGATTAATGTTTTCTTTGTAAATGGTATATACAATTATTTAGAAATATATTAATTTCAAATTGTTTCTATAAGAATTTAAGAAATATAAATGAAAACTGCAATAAAATTTTTAATCATACATAAATATTTACATTCATTCTTTATTTTCAACAAAACTATTTGGCGTTAAAATATATAAAAGTCTTTTTTTAATAAAATATTTATAAAAATGAGTGTATACTGGATATGCTGTAGGTTGCTGGATATTTTATAGCCTGCAAGAATATTTGTAATTGAAATGTCTAGACTTATATTTAAGATGAAATAACTAAAATTTTATACCTTAACTTAATACTTGTATAATGGAGACTGTCTGGGTAGTTTTGATGTTCATAATATCTATAGTGCAAATATTTAACTATAAAATGTCAAAAATTCATATAAAATTTATAATTTGCAAATAAATAAATATGTATGCACATTGCTTGTATAAAAATAAGATTTAAAAAATTACATTAAAATTTAATTCATTTATCTTTAATACATTGTATAGATAGTAAAAGTAGTTTTGGTTGAATTTTTATGTTTTTAAATTATATTATTGTTTTTCAATTCGTGCAGCTTAAACCTTTTATTATTCATGAATGAATTTTCATCTGTGTTTTTAAGTATATGTAACTAGCTTTTTAAATTCCTTTGTGTATCTTTGACATTCTTCATAAAAACATGACATTGCCATATAAAGTACTTTCATAAAACATCAACACATAAAAAAATAATATACTATAATATAATAATTTATGAAATATTTATGTATGCAATTTATGGTGAATATTATTTTGATATTCTATTCGTTTGAATAAACTATTGTATAAGTAATATGAATTATGTATGTTATAATTAACTAATTTAAAAATTCAAAATTTAATAAATTTATTTATTTTTACGAATGAAAAATATTTTTCAAGTATTCTGATAAATTTAATAATAAGTAATTAAGGAAAATGATAATTAAGAAACATTTATTGCAAGATATACGAAATATAATTTCAATAAATATAACAGAACAGTATAGATACACACAAATAATTGATACTTGATTTCTGATAAAACATTTTACATTTGAAAATAGAACATTTACGCGTTATTAGAAGAAGAAAAAATCATTATGTGCATGCCTTATTTATAGTCAATCTTTTATATATATATATATTTTCTAATGCAGCTGGCAAACACTTAGATAGCTTGGTCTTGGATGCCTTAAGGCAAGCACTACACAGACGTTACTCACTTTGCATTAACCAGGGGGCGCGTGTAACTTGAAGATAAGCCCCGAAATGGGAGTAACAATGCCCCCGCAACGCTCTAAGATCATATTAGACCGGGGCCTACGGTTTAAATGGATTCCGAACCACTACAAGCATCCATGGCACCGTCCGGACTCGAACCCGAAACCTGCGGTACCGAGCACCAGAGCGCTAACCACTCGGCCATTCAGGCCCTTTCTTTATATATAAGCGTATATATTTAGATGTGTTCTAATGTAACTCAAAAGCTTTGCGAACTATTTATTTTCGCTTAAGTTATTATTCTTTAACCTTGTGTCATCCAAACAATTACACGGATACTTTATTTAATTAATTATTAGCTTTTTAACTGATATTTTTATTAGGAAAAAAAAAACATTTTCTGTCCCCAGATGTTTATATGGAATACCTGTTAGTCTCTGGGGCCATCTGGTTTGGAGAATTAGAAATTGTATTTAAATTAAACACATATGTCAAAAATTAATTCAAGTTAGTTGTTTATATTTAAGTTAATTACTTTGATATTACTATATGTGTAATTTTGTTCCTTTTTAAATGTTTTTTAATGATAAAAAAATATTCCCTATAATTTTTCCTTAAACTTTGACAAACCATAATCGTTACCAGTGTTTTTCCATTCCAGATTGAGATTTCTTCTTGATTCCTTTGCACTTTTAGCTGATATGTTTTCCTAATAGAATTTAGCAATCTCGAAAAAATGTTATATGAATGTTTAAATGTTCTTTTTTTACATGAATGTTTTTAATAAACATTTTTTAAAGGATTAAAGGATTGTGATTAAAGGACTCCCAACTGCTACTAGTGATGCAGATATCGAAGACGCCCTGAAAGGTCAAAGTAACTCAACTCAAGAACAAATCAAAAAAGTTATTACTGTTTAGTAAATAGAACTCCAAAGATCTCATGAAAACCGGAAAATATTCGAGTTAAAGAGACTATTCAACCTTACAGTAAAAAAAGAATTGATATCTGGGGTAACCCAGTGCTTCAAATGTAACTGTTTCCATCACGAACTATGGATCAAAAATAAGATGACTAAAGTGCGGAAATCCGCATTTCTTTAAAGAATGCCCTGTGTTGGGTTGACTGAAATACAAACCTGCATCAACTGCATCAAAAAGTGCCACATCGCTTCATTGGGAAGGTTGCCAAAATTTCCCGAAACTCCCACCTAATACACAAGCAAAGAAGCAAGCCCCTCAAAAGAGAGCATTCTGTTCAAAATTTGTCGATGAATCACTTTCTTTTACTTCAATGCTTAAGAAACAAACGACTTCACTATCGCAGAAGGAACCTGTTTGACAAGAGGACAACATCATGATGTAAAAGAGTCTTTTCATATTGAAGGAATTTACAAACATCTTCAACCCCCTTAGTTGTTTGGAAAAAGTATACAATCAGCTACTTTACTGTAAAACCTAGAAAAACTACAAGTTTCCTTGGCAACTTTTGAAAAGCAAACGGACTAAAAATAGTTGCGCCCTACTCTACTCTTTCCCAACTCCCAACCTCATCATTGGCCAGACGTTTCACTAAGTATGTTCTTATTAATTTTTTTCCTGATAATTTTTTTAATTTTTGCCCTGCTAAAATTTTTTGTTCTGTTGGAGTAAACCCCAATAATCCAAACATCCTCCATCCTTTAGGGAAGGGGGATAGGCTAACTTAACCCCCAGCCCACTCCCTATTATTCCCTCTTAGAAACATGTATTATAATTATGCTGCGATGTTAGTGACGTAGGGGGTATTTTTAAATACCAGGTTCATAGTTAAGTTCGAATCATAGTTTCATTTCCTCTTTGTTGTTTGATTGTGTAATTGTTTCCTATTTTGTTGCCATGACAATGACTTCAAAGAAACGTAAAGCTGCTGTCCAAGACAATTTGACACTTTTTCTTCATTGGCGCAATAGTCCCATTTTGTGCCAAGGCCGTATACCTACTGGCAGATTTCTAGACAAGAAATGTTTTTCTTTTACGGTATAGGGTTGTCAGCCCAACGTTCTACAATCATGACTGGGATCTATGGTTTAAAGCGCATTCCGAACCACTATAAACATCCATGTCACAGGATAGACTCGAACACGGAAACCGAAAATAAATTTTTTTTTAAATGTAATGAATAGATTTTAAAAAAATTAAGCTAATTAATTATATAATGAGCTCACTATATAAAGATATTTACTCGAATAACAATATTATATTTAAAAAATATTTTTTTTTTATGATTGCCGCAATTCAAATTTAACACAAAAAATATATATATATTCATTGAAAAAGTGTAAGAAAATAATCATTAAATTAAATAAAACGTTTATATAAAATATTTAATAACAATCTATTTTAATATATAAGTATTATGTATTGTTATCCTTAATTAAATTTAAATTTATTATAACTTAATAAAAATAAAGTGTTTGGTGAAGTTCATGTTGCATTAAAAAATAATATTTTACACTAAATAAACAATTCATGTATCAACACTTCTTTATAATAGGGTAACATGAAAATATCAATTTTCTGCTGTCATTAAATTAATTTTGGGTTTTTTCTTAAATTGATAGAAAGCTCTAAACGAAAAAAAATTACGAAAAGTGTAATGAATACATTTTAAAAATTAAAGCTAATTAATTACATAATGAGCTCATTATATCTTTTTTTTTTACTATGGCAAGCAAAATAAAGACACTTCATGTTTTCATTGTAATTGCAATATTGAAGACATAGATAGATTATTAGAAAATTAGTAAAACAACTTAATTAAAAAATGTTAATAAATTTTCTAAAGCAAAGAATATTGCAGTGCTTAAAAAACGAATGATATTTCTTTTTTTAATTTTCTCACATGCTTACTTTTATCCTTGTAGCCTTAAGTTTTAATTAATTAATTTTTAACAGTGATTTTATTATTTTATTTGTTGCTTTAACCTTTAACTGTGTTGTAAAAAAGTTATTTATTCTTACGCTGTAAAATTGGCGTATTAAGAAATACATACGTTGCAAAAAAATAACTTGCTTAATTAAGAATATATATTTTATGCACGTTTTTTTTCAAATAGTTCTCGACAAAATATACAATGTTTTTAAATGTTTTAACTTAATGAGATATTACATAGTTCATTACGTTGCACATTCACATGTTTCTTCTAGTTTTTTGATTAAATTAAAATAATTAAGTAAAAAATACAAATCTATAAGTACAAAATGAAATTTTTAAGTACAATTCAATTTGTAATGTAATTTAAAGTAGTAATTAAGTGTTTTTAAGTAGTGTAAAATAAAAGTGTTTTTAAGTAGTTCGATGTTTTAAAGCATCTTTATAAGAACTATATTTATCTATTGGAATCAGAAATCATATACAGTAAGTACAATGTTAAGAATGATTCATAAAAATGGAAAAGAATGTCTCAAATTTTTCAAAGTTTCTACTGATAAATATTAAATTTTATATTCAATATATAAAATAAAACAAGTGTATTTTGTTTTTTTTAATAACCCTTTTTAAATTCAAATGATTCAACGACAGTTTTAAATTTTAATTAAAGCACCTAATAGTAATGTCAATTATATTACCAGTACAATACTGACATCAATGACAACGACGAATTAAGTACTTAAATTAATTAACTGAAAATTAAAGATCACTATATTAAAAAAATCTGGAAGATTTTTTTTTACTTTTTGATTATACATCTGCTTTTAGTAGTCTTATTATTTTATATGAAATTATATCAACATTGAGCCTGATAGCCTAGTGGCTAGCCTTCTGGATCTCTCGGTACTACGGCTTTCGGATTCGAGTCCCGGCTGTGCCATGTGTGCTTTTAATGGTTCAAAATCCCTTTTAAATCCTATCTAATATGACTTGGACGTAGTGCTTACAACCGTACACTGTAAAAATAAGGCATTTCATGCTTCGGAATCTGCTGGGAGGCAAAGGGCTTAGCCCACCATGGAGCTGCCTCACCAATGAAGATTTGGTTTGTCGCTCTAAGATCATTTTATGCACACGTTTGACTAATTAGACCGGGACATACATTTTAACCTGGATTTCGCACCACTTACAAACATCCCTACCACCGCCACTATTGGAACCTGAAGCCTGTGGTACCAAAGGCCAAAGAGCTGCCTATTGGCCATCAGGCCACCCATTGAAGAAGAAGAATATATAGATAATACGATTTAAATTTACAGAAAAGGAACACGAAAATGTGCTTTCATTAATTGGCCATATTAGTGACATCATGTCTCTAGAAAAATGGCAGCAATTCGAATGATATAATACTAAAATCGATTATATATCTAAATGGCCTATTTTTAGGACTGCGATTTTTTCGTTTTTTAGGTTGTTAATCAATTGACTCATCTATGATATACACTGAGATATGAGCCAAAACATACTTGATATGAACCAAAACATTATGACCCCCCTACATTTTGCAATGAACTAGCCTGGATGACGTGGAAGCCACGTGATCAGGTGGAAGTGGTATTTAACTGGTATTAAGTGGTGGTATTAATTCATGCCAAGGCGGGTTGAAGCTGTATTGCGCGCCAAAGGTGTGCCAACTCGTTATTGACAGGTGGTCATACTGTTTTGCCTCTTGAGTGCATATATATGTGTGTGTGTATCAAAACAGGAATGTTTATTTAATGAAATTAAATTTCTTACGTTCATTATATAAAATATATTAGATTAATCTATTTTTTACCTTTTACTTAGATGTCTCATTTTTTTAATCTGCCTTCTAAGCAAAACTTGTTTAAAATAAACCTCTAAGCAAAACGATTAAAAAAATGGAAGATTTACCTAGGACTTTCATTTCCTTCTCTGCTTCAACAGTTTGGAACTCGGGTGCTTCAGCTGACACCTCGCATCTATAGGTTCCGGCACTGTCCAAATCCACGTGACGAAGAAAGACACTCTGACTCCCAGATTTGGACAGCTGAAAAAAAGAAAAGCAAATTTAACGTTAAAAATATCTAAAATCAATAATATGTTTTCAAAATTTAATATTTCTAAACATATATTTCCTGTCTTTATATCAGAAAGGAAAAAACAGGACTGTTTTTTAACTAGATTGTACTCTTTAATTAAAAAAATAATAATAAACACATTCATACTTTTGCCTAGAAACAAAAAAGAGTTATCAATGATCTAATAACGATGCAATCTTGCAATGTTTTCCCAATTATCTGATTCAAAAGATATATCCTTATTAGTTAAAACAAAGTCACCGATATGCACTTTGTAGTCAAAATTTCTTTTTCGGATATCCACCCTTGAAAGGTCAGATGAATGTTTAGTTTTTTCCCCTCATTTTCGGTTTCCGAAAGAAAAGTAGACAAGGCATTAATGCAGAAAAAATTCTGAATAAATTAACCTCAGCATGTTTTCTATCAAACCACCCATACAATGCCATACCATGAATGCTTCTTCCACATGAGAGTATGAGAACTATAGAATTAGCGACCCTAACCAATTATAAACCGCTTTTTTACTACCCTCTGTTTGTCATGCCTCGACCTTACTCTGACGTATAAGAAAGAGATTCGGTTTCGTCAAAGGGATTCTACATCAAAGGGATTCTAGCATGTTCCATTTTCGACCAACTATCAGTAAGGTTTATTATTATTATAGCCGGTCACGGCGCTGTGACCAGTAACTGGGACCTTTGTGGTAAGTACATGAGGTTAGATCTTCAGACCACGAGGAGAACGCTAGGAGCGTCTGAATGAGATAGACAAGGACCGGTTCATGGTTTTTAACTATTAAGGCTATTGTAGACACGTCCCATTTTCGAAATAAACAATATAAATAGGAAAAGAGATCGCTAGCAAGCGGCTAACATAGCCAAAGTTAATGTAGCTTATTTATCGAGGTCACACTTAGACTTCGTCCTCGAAGACAGATCGACTCGCCTTTCTCATTCTGTCCTTCGGACGCAGCGTGAGTTCACTTCCGGTAAAGACGCGTTCACATGAGAGTCGATAATAAACCGATTTGTCTGAGTGTAGATAGAACCCTCAAAGTGAGCCAACTGTATCACTCCAACTCGTTTGGCTCGTACTCTCATCTGGACATGACTTAAAGAGAGTGAGAACTTTTCATCTGGAAATATCTTGTATATTGCGAGACCGCTTTTTGTTTTAAAGTATGTTATTACGTTACAAGAGAAACAAACTTTTAATTTATATCTCTATCTCGTATTCCCTTCCAATGAATATTTATTAATAGTTAGAAATTGACAGGGAGTATCTGGTTTTTTTAAGGATGGCAAATTTTCTAGTATTTGCAAGTCGTTCCAGAAATTACTAATTACATATTGATTTCTAATGTAAGATGCACATGTGTTTTGCCGTTACCGTAAAATCCTGCGTAAAATGCAAACCTCAAGTAAAAAATAATCATATCTAATTAGCACAATCTTGTAAATATCGGCACCGGACCACGAACGCAATGACGACGTTGCTGCATTGTGTAAACTTTGGTTCATTTTGTGTAGATATTAAGCATGTCATAGTATAAACGATTTTAATTTACAAAATACTTTTAGCAACTGAAATCGAGGTAAAGTTAAAAGATCTGCTTCTAATTTTATTTTAAAATTCTCTCGCAGCTTTTTTATATTGTTATATATATTTTTTTTGTATCAAAAATTTCGGATTTCTTTAAATTCAAAACCACTTTTTGATTAATTAAATACAAAAGAACGGACTAATTTATATCATAAATTGAATAAAATATAACATACAAAAATTTATTATTAAAATATAACATCAATTTGTTTATTTGTCTTGATATTTTATTAATATTTGATTTATGTATCTTAAAAGTTTCACTAACTTTTATTCTCGTTTGCAACCAATTCATAGTTTCGATCAATTGGTTAAAAATCGTGAATGCATAAATTTTAAATTTTCAAAGGTAGAAAATGATTTAATTCCTTTAATAAATGTTATTCAAACATCTTTACTTTTAAAACTACACACGAAAGCATTTTTAAATCTCTTTGACGATGTAATTCTATTACTCGGAATAAGTTTCCGATCTGCATTAAATTTTAATACATCGCTCTTGAAGTAAACTCCAGAAAAATTACTTATTCGAGCTTCAAAATTTCCATGATTACAACAATTAGGTTAAAGGAAGGGATATTTCAGGGGAATATTTAATTTGGAAGTTGCTGCTACTAATTTTGGAAAGATCTGATGCAATTATAGTCTTCTGGTTTTTTTTTATACACGAGCCATATTATTTAACAGGCGTTCTAAAATAATTCACCAAACAATTCAGTTGAAATGCAGAAGTCCGTACCACGTTTAGAAAAGACACCATTAAATTTATTTACTGAAATTAAGAGCCCAGAAACAACAACCTACAGCCTCTATCAATTTCCGAGCAACATAAATAAACGAATTAAGTTTGGTAAAAAAACAAAAACGGAAAAGTTTATCCTCTTAAGCGAACAAAACTCTTTTAAAAGCGTATTGGAGACCATCTTTTAAACAACAATTAATTTGTTCTTTGTTCAAAGACTTGGTGAGCAAATTTGCCCCGGTGGTTGTTCAGGTTCATTTTGCTGGGTCATTAATTATTTCCACCCCACATTGTTGGCCCGCCCATTCAAATGGGGTCTGAGTGGTAAATATTTAACAATCTTGCTAAACGTTACCACTCTTAAGGACCGCCCCAAAGAAAAGCGGTCCAGTAATTGCTCTATGCCTTTACTATAAATTGAGCCATCAAGATTTAAAAATCCTTGCACTGCAACACAATGGCTTGGCACACATGAGCATTATGTACGGTTTGTTTGCCATGAGTTTAGCATTAAATTATTCCATCACAACCGTGGCTTCAGGTTGGTGGTTTACACAGGCATTTTAGTCTTAAGTGGATTAAAGTTGCCCACTGACGGAGACACATGGGTATAAGGTGCTTTTAATCAACACAAGTGAGATACCTTAATCAACATTTTGGTTATTAATTACGTCACTGTCTAGATGCATTCCTTCCCTAACAAAAGCGAAGTAAATTATTGGATTAAATAAAGTTTTAGACTCATTCATTTTGCGAGGGATTCAATGCTTAGTCCATTAATAAGAAAAAAATGGCGGAACGGGGGAAGTGAAAGGAAAGGAAAAATGGTTTTCTTTCAAAAACATTTCCATGTCATGTTACGTAGCTGTACTTCGTTCTTAATGGAAAGCGATCTCTTATTAGCATTATTGATTTTTATTTCATTACTCATCTGAAAATAAATTTCATTTTCCTTTGCAAAATAATTTTTTTTTTTTTTTGCGCATCGGATATTTTTTTCTGTCAAGGGTTGTGCATATTTTAATAAAATTTCAAATACATAAATTATATACAAATACAAGGTGCAAAATAATTATTGGAAAATAAACTATTTCTATTGCTTTACTTGAAATAGTATGGAAAAAATACTAATTATATTATGAAAAATTAAAAAAACAAATTTAAATATCAAAATCCAAAAATTTTTTACTCAATTATTTAAAAAAAATTAATAATATTTATTGTATTTTTATCTTTAAATATTACAGTTTCAGATTTTTTTAAAAAATATTATGATTTTTAATGTTATTTAATATTATTTATATAAATATAGCTAAAGCCCCAAAATCATCGACAACAACTTTGACCATTGGCAATATTTCATTCAATGATAACTAAAAGACAATTCCAGCAGATTTTGCTTATAACCATAATTAACATCAAATTACAGTTATAAACATAATTTGCCTACATTTTATTTACACTTACTACTACAAGGGTGACAAAGATGTTTCCTACTACACTAGTACACACTACTGATACAGAATAACATTTTCGACCTTGTATTTTTATGAAATTCTGAGTCGTTTGGGTATATACATTATCTCTTATAGTAGTTTGTACATTATCTCGTATAGTTTTGTCAATCTGATGTTAATACAGATACTAGAACATACAGTACACGCATACCAGTACTTTAAGACCATCTTCTTTAATAAATAACAAGTTCAACATTTGGTTTATATCGAGCAGGTATTTGGTCTCATTTAAGACAGTAAGATTGCAATATCGGACCAAAAGTTCAATACCAGTATTCGGTATTTTAGATCTTAATACCGGGATACCGGTTTTAATACGGTAGTAGAAATTTTAGAAAAAGAAAGAAAACACAGAACTTCTTTTTGTTTTATTTGCCAGTTTTATTTGAGAATGTAAATATCATAAAAAATTTGTAACCTATGAATTATAACAGTATATAAAGAATCACATAAAAGTAAAAGAACATCTTATTTATTTATATCACAAAAAATGTAAATATCACTATTCAGTATGTGGTACTATTACAAATTTTTGAAATGTGATCTTAAAAAACATAATGCATCAATTGTACTATCATTATGCTAGCAACGTAATTTTGTGCAAAAATTATTAGCTGTCGAAAACTCTCTTTCAACATCTACGCTAGTTGGTGGTACTGTTAGCAATGCGCGATATACTTTTTCCAAGTATTTACCTCTAAATCCCTCTTCTTCAAATAAATCTATTTCTCGTCGGATTGTTTTGGATACAGCTGATTTTTGTATTGTATTTTAGGTTTGTTGAAATTTTCTTAGTTATCGCCAATTCTAATTTTTGTTCAAGAGACAATTCCTTTTCACTATCGACATTAGTGTCATCATAATTTCTAGTTTTAAGATAAGAAGAGATAAGAATTCCTTCTCAGATTAGAATTCTAAATTTCTAGTAAATACCGAAAATACGGTATTTAAACTTGTGAATACCGGTATTACAAAATTGTACAAATGGCTCAAAATACCGGTATTCAGTATCCCGGTATACTGGTATTGCAATCCCTAAGTAAGACATACTCCAGAGTCCTATAGAGAAATTTATCTTTTACCCCTATATTTTCTAGAGAAATTATATTTAATTTTTAATTGGAATTTAAATGTTTTTATTTTTTTACCAAACTGTTTATTTAAAATGAATCAACTTTGTTGTTAACAAACGTTAAATAAAGTATGAGATGTTCAGCTGTAGAATCAAATGATAGCTTTTAATTTTGTCGCAATAAAAATATTGAAAAGTTGAAAACAATAACAAAGCTAAAGCAGTGCATAAATTATTTTTTTAAATAAAACTTATTCAGGAAAATTTCACAGATGGTAATGGCTAAAAAGTTTTTATTCTTAATTAATATATTTTAAAAAATAATTAGATAATATATGAACAAAATCTTTGATGTTTTAATAGTTGATTGAATGTTTTTAACCTATTTTTCTATTAATTCATTTAGAATTACTAAATATGACATTTACAGATAAACAAGATTACTAATATAAATACTTATTCAGGACACAGATGGCATTTTTACTTAAATATGTTTTAAAAAGAATTAAATAATATATGGAAAAATCTTTGATTTTTAATAGTTGATTGAATGTTTTTAACCTATTTTTCTGTAAATTCATTTAGATACTAAATATGACATAGCATTTCACAGATAAACAAGAAAATCAACATAATATAATATAAATTGACTAACAGAAAAATCAACCATTCTTTTCAATATTTTTTTTTCTCTTTATAAAGTTTTAGCGTTTTTAAGTCTTTTATAATGTTTGCTTGTAAAATAAATTTAAAAGGCATATAAGCAAAACAGTAAAACTTTCTACCTTATCCTTTTACAATAGCACACATGGCACTAATTATTTTTTACTAGCTGCAGTAATCTAGTGGCGTAAGGGAAAATCTGGTTACATAAATAAATTTCAGTGTTTTCTAATTACAAAATGAGTAATAAGAATATTTTCCTAGTTTTTAACTACACACCAGATAAAATAATTAAAGAAACAAAAATGGCGTTATCTGGATAAATATTTAAGAAGTAAGTTAAATGCTGTATTTTTAAGTTTTAGAAAACACATTTAGACAAACATACAGATAAAACTCTTTGGTTTATGTACAGGAATATTTATGAACAATATCCTTAATCTAAATATTAAAGCAGATTAAACTTTGCATATTGCTACACCACACCACATCACTGTACCTAGAGCTGAGTTGCCCCTTTAGAGTTTGGAATGATGTGGGTGAGAAGTCTGATTGGGCTCTATGATTCTCTACAGTCACATGAGACCAGGACCTTTGACTTAAAATGGAATACGAACAACTACAAACATCCAATGCACCTTGGGACTCGAACCGGAAACCTGGTGCCCTGAGCGCTAGACAAAAGAATCAGTATTAAAAATTATCTGACATACTTTATTTCTTCAATATCACGTGCGGCCTGATAGCCAATTGGCTAGCGCTGGGGCCTTTGGTACCACAGAATTCACGTCCGAATCGTAGTGGTGGCATAATGTTTGTTAGTGGTTCGGAATCTTCTCTAATTTGTAGGTCCCGGTCTAATTAGCCCAAAAGTGACCGTAGAGCGACAATCCAAACCAATCAATATTACATTTAAGATAAATATTTTTTTAAATTATTATAAAAGTATATATTTATGTTTAAGTAAATAATTGCATACTCTTTCATTAGCGAAACATAATAAGTGGAAAACCCCAAATTTTTTTAAGATTCAAATAATAAAACTTTTTGCTGCAATAAAATTACAAAAATATGTGTCGTATTTAACGCATCCTTCATAAAAAAAAATTTATCCAGAATGGATCCTTCTTAATCTATGATACCTTCGATCTTATAAGATTTAGAGAAAATCCAGCTGTGATCATGGGATGATATTAAACAGCCTTTCTTACATATAGAAATTGTAAGGAAAAGAAATATTATAGATAGTTTTGCTGATCAGATAACATGATTAGATTAAGTAAAATAATAAATACTGGAATTCCTGGTATGATTAGGGTATTATTTGGATTTACGCAATGCGCTTCTTTTTTTTCATGCTACAATAAAAGCAACATTAAAAGAACGTTAAATTTATATTAGCTTATAAAACTTAATTACAATTTATAACTTCTTTTGCATATAAATAAAATCTATGCATTTAATGATACAGAAGAAAGTCAGACTTCTGAAATATAGGGGTTTTACAGAACAACTTATAATAGCGAATAAAATTTATTAATCAACTTGTTACTTTTATTCTTCAACATAAATATTCGCTTTTCATATTTTGCATATGGACGTGCCAATTCAATTCAATTTTTTTACTATTTTTCTCTAATCATACTATGAAAAAAAGTATTTTATCTACAGTTTGAATCATCTTATATAAAAATAAATTCTTTTTGCTCAATTTTGATGCCAATAGTATCACTTTTGTAAAATCTGAAATCTCTTCAATTCCGTTGTCCATAGAAACCATAGAACAAAAGAAAACATGAAAAAGTTTTGGAGAACATCTCGATAATTTTAACCAAGCAATCCTACTATCAGTATAAGAATTACCACCAGCAATCCTACTATCAGTATAAGAATCCTACAATCATAATAAGAGTCACCACCTTTTTAAAACACATTTTATATGTAAATCAAACTCTCTTTAAGCAGACGGCCTGTGTGCTGGTAGTGGTAGGGCGCATAAAACTATAGGTTTGTCTATAGGTCTATACAGTGTCTATAGGTTCGAAAATTGTCTATAGGTTCGACCATTGTTCATTCACCCAATTAATGTATATAACTATTTGTACACTGAAAGAAAACACAAGTTTAAATATAATGTAATTAATAATTTAATATAAGTTCCTGGGTTTTATGAAATCTTTAGAAATATGTCTGGGAAAAATCAAAATTCATTAATTTTTTAAATCTGTTTTAGGTTATTGACTTTTAAAAGTGCTGGAACATTCATAATCTGCCTATTTTAAAAATTCCTCCAATTGCTTAAGTAAAATAAATATTCGGGCTGTACTATAAACGACAGGACAATGAAATGGGCATTCAAATAAAAAAAAAAATGTAGCAAATAAATCCGGGAATTGTTGTTTCCGAAATTTCCTACATAATTCGATTAGAAATGTAGTATGTAAATCTAGAATGTGATCTATGTAGTATTACTACATAATCATAACATAAGATTTGTTGTTCCCGAAAATAATTCAATATAAGGTCCTGAAACATATAAGGTTTATGAAATCTTTAGAAATATTTTCAAGGAAAATCAAAAGTCTGTTATTTTTTAAATCTATTTTAGTTAATTCACTTTTTAAAGCATTTTAAACTTCATAATCTGCATATTTTACAAATTTCTTTAGAACAAGTTTCTCCGATTGTTTATTTTTGAATGCCCATTTCATTGTCCTGTCGTTTATAGTACTATCCTAATATTTATTTTCACCATATTTCACATATGTATAACAAAAAACAGACTACGAAGTAGTAAAAGAAGGGTCCTTTTTACTTGTCTTTAATTATCCTTTTTACATTGTCTTTTATGGGCATTTGAGTCTCAACAAAATCTAGTAAAATCCAACCAGGCAACTTGCTTGTAAATACGAAATTCGTACATATATTATATTTAAATCGCAATTGAGATCATCTTTTTATCTATAATCAATGCTCTATTCCTTTATTAAAATTCTCACCGATGTTTTTCTTTTTAAAAATCAAATAAAGAAAGTAAATTTTTAATGGATTAAATACTTACTTCATTCATTCTTAAGAATGTGGTAAATATAAAGCAAAATACAAATATTCTAATAATCAAAAATCATTTAATATAAATGATGTTTTGCAATACAAAATCTCTTAAAAGGAAATTGAACTACTTTACTTTCTAAATTTAACAGCATTTAAATAAATAATAAGTTTAATAAATCATAAATATTTGAAATGTTCTTTTATTTTCCTCTTGAATTTATAATAGCAAATCTCTATTGCCATCAAAATTATTTTTAGTGATTAAATAGTATAAATGTACATAATTCTCGAAACAAGAATTGAAAAGTTATAGAAAACATAACATTTAATATATTTCTTTCTTAGATGTATTAGATATCTGATACTAATGAAACATACGCCTGTTAGTTTGATACATATATATGCACTCAAGAGCCAAAACATTATGACCACCCCTATATTTTGCAATGAACTCGCCTGGATGACGCAGAAGGCATGTAATTAGGTGGAAGTGGTATTTAACTGGTATTAAGTGGTGGTATTAATCCATGCCAAAGCGGGTTGAAGCTGTGTTGCCCGCCAAAGGTGGGCCAACTCATTATTGGCAGGTGGTCATAATGTTTTGGCTCTTGAGTGTATATATTAATTAATATATACTGAAAGGTATATTTCATATAACATATATGCAATATTTAATATATATCAGCATAGATCAAATTTTTATACGTATTATTCCTTCGTATTAAACAAGTATTAAAACAATTTCGCATTTTTCAATAAAATTTTGAATTTTTAATAGAAATTTTAAAAGATTTCGAAAATAAAATAATGAATACCAAATTTATTAAATTGCCTGAAATTCAAATGGCTTTTCTCTTGATTTGGTGGAATCAGCCTCAAAATCAAATAGTTAAAGAAAGTACACATTTGATTTTCTCAATGTCACAATCGAAACAATTCAAAGAGGTGTAGAAAGCGAATACTAAACATATTCACATCACTGGCCTTTCTACAAACAGAGCGTATCAAACCTTGGCTTAAACATTAAGAAAAAAATCGAAAAATAAATTTAATTCGGAATTGATGAAGGATGTTGACACTGGGATCTTCTGCTGCAACACACAGTGTGTGCGGGGTGGATAATAACACAGAAGCAAATACATCTTGAGAAATTTAGTTTATTTGGGTTTCAAGAAAGCAATCCTTGGCATGGAACGTGCGTTAGACCAGGTAAAAGAAGCTTCCAGAAAAACAACAGGCGAAAACAAGAAGCAAGAAAAAAGGATGCCTTTCATGCTGAGTTACTGTAGAACAATAAACCTATTCAAAAACAGTCCCAGAGGTTTTGAATAGGTTGCGATTCTCAACTATTTTTAAAGGGGAGAAAAGTAAAAGCAAAGGAAGTTACAAATCCTTTACAAACATGACGTGGCAGAATCATCCTGGCGCAATCCCCCTAGTAGCACAACGTGATTCTTTTACTTTCCTTCCGCCCATTCTTTGTCTTGGCTCGTATTTTTTCGCAAAGATTCTTTATTTCTGGACCCTTTAGGGGATAAATTTCAAATGTCCGGATCGTGACACGCTTTTAGAGCCTGCCGCGAAACAGTCCACGTTTGTCCAAGCTGGCCGAGTCACGCGTGTGCTGCTTTAGTTGCTGCTGTTGCGCCAAGCGAAAAGAAATAAACAAAAATAAACAAATAAATAAAAATGTTGACTGTCCTTTATATATATATCTATTTATATATTTTCAGCATCATTTCGGATTTCCCCCTGAACGAATAAGAACGCGCCGTTGTTTGAGACAGATGCAGAAACTGCCAAATATTTTTCAATTGTGTCTAGGAAATTTTGGAAACAGCAAATCCCAGAATTATTTGCTACATCTTTTTTTTGTATTTTGAATGCCCGTTTCCTTGTCATGTCATTTGTGGTACTACCCGAATATTTAATTTAAAAAATTGGAGGAATTTGTAAATTAGGCAGATTATGAAGGATTCAGTTCTTTAAAAAAAAATAGATTTGAAATAATGTCCATCTCATTGCCCTGTCATTTATAATACTATCCGAATATTTATTTTATCTAATCAATTGGAAGAATTTGTGAAATATGCAGATTATGAAGGTTTTAGCTCTTTTAAAGATGAATAAACTAAAATAGATTTAAAATTAAGGAAATTTTAATTTTCCCGAAAATATTTCGAAAGTTTTCATAAAACAAAGGACCGTAACGGAAACAACAAATCCCAGATTTAATTGCTAATGTCCTTTTCATTGTGCTGTTGTTTATAGTACTACTCGAATATTTATTTTACCTAAATTAAATAATGAATTGCGAATTTAATAAATAGATTGACGTTCAAATGGCTGTCCTTTGCTTTCGTGAAATCACCATCAAAATCAAACAGTAAAAGAAATTAATACTTTAGATTTTCTCGAAATCGAAATGCTTCAAAGAGGTGTAGAAAGCGAATAACTAAACTTATTCACGTTACTGGCCTTTCTACAAGCAGAGCGTATCAAACTCTAATTAAAAAGAAAAGAAAAATCGAAAAATAAATTTAATTCGAATTATTCGAGTATGTTGACTTCGAGCTCTTCTGCAGCAAGGCACGGTGTGGGTGGGAGCGGATAATAACACAAAAGCAAATACTTCTTGTGCAACTTAGTTTATTTGGGATTCAAGAAAGTAATCTTTTCATGGAACGTGCGTTCCACATGGGAAAAGAAGCTCCCACAAAAACAACATTGAAAAAGAAGCAACAAAGTAGAATGCCTTTCATGCTGAGTTACTGTAGAACAACAAACCTATTCGGAAACAGTCCCAGAGGTTTTAAATAAGTTGCGATTCTCAACTGTTTTTAAGGGGGAAAAGTAAAAGGAAAGGAAGTTACAAATCTTTTACAAACATGGCGGCGCAGAATCAACTTGGCACAATACCCCTAGTAGCACAACGTGATTCTTTTACTTCCTTCCGCCCATTCTTTTGTCTTGGCTCGTATTTTTGGCAAAGATTCTTTATTTTTGGCCCCTTTTGGGGATAAATTTCAAATGCCGGGATTGTGACACGCTTTTTTTAGAGCCGGTCGCGAAACGGTCAAAGTTTGTCCAAGCTGGCCGAGTCACGCGTGTGCTGCTTTATTTGCTGCTGTCGTACCAGCAAAAATAAATAAATAAAAATAAACAAATAAATAAAAATATTGACTGTCCTTTATATATATATATCTATTTATAAATTTTCAGGATCGTTTCTGATTTCCCCTCGAACGAATAGGAACGTGCCGTTGTTTGAGACAGATGCAGAAACTGGCAAAATATTTTTGAATTGTGTTTAGAAATTTTGGAAACAACAAATCCCAGATTTATTTACTAAATCTTTTTTTTTATTTTGAATGCCCGTTTCCTTGTCATGTCATTTGTGGTACTACCCGAATATTTAATTTAAAAAATTGGAGGAATTTGTAAAATATGCAGATTATGAAGGATTCAGTTCTTTAAAAAAAATAGATTTGAAATAATGTCCATCTCATTGCCCTGTCATTTATAATACTATCCGAATATTTATTTTATCTAATCAATTGGAAGAATTTGTGAAATATGCAGATTATGAAGGTTTTACCTCTTTAAAGATGAATAAACTAAAAATAGATTTAAAATTAAGGAAATTTTAATTTTCCCCGAAAATATTTCGAGAGTTTTCTTAAGCCAAAGACCGTAACGGAAACAACAAATCCCAGATTTAATTGCTAATGTCCTTTTCATTGTGCTGTTGTTTATAGTACTACTCGAATATTTATTTTACCTAAATTAAATAATGAATTGCAAATTTAATAAATAGCTTGACATTCAAATGGCTGTCCTTTTGCTTTCCTGAAACTACCATCAAAATCAAACGGTAAAAGAAATTAATACTTTAGATTTTCTCGAAATCGAAATGCTTCAAAGAGGTGTAGAAAGCGAACAACTAAACTTATTCACGTCACTGGCCTTTCTACGAGCAGAGCGTATCAAACACTAGTTTAAACAGAAAAGAAAAATCGAAAAAAATAAATTTAATTCGGAATTATTCGAGTATGTTGACTTCGTGTTCTTCTGCAGCAAGACACGGTGGGGGTGGGAGCGGATAATAACACAAAAGCAAATACTTCTTGTGCAATTTAGTTTATTTGGGATTCAAGAAAGCAACCCTTGGCATGGAACGTGCGTTCCACATGGGAAAAGAAGCTCCCACCAGAACAACATTGAAAAAGAAGCAACAAAATAGGATGCCTTTCATGCTGAGTTACTGTAGAACAACAAACCTATTCGGAAACAGTCCCAGAGGTTTTTATTAGGTTGCGATTCTCAACTGTTTTTAAGGGGGAAAAGTAAAAGGAAAGGAAGTTACAAATCCTTTACAAACATGACGGCGCAGAATCAACCTGGAACAATCCCCTAGTAGCACAACGTGATTCTTTTTTACCCCCCTCATTCTTTGTCTTGGTTCGTATTTTTTGGCAAAGATTCTTTATTTTTGGACCCTTTTGGGAATAAATTTCAAATGCCCGGATTGTGACACGCTTTTAGAGCCGGCCGCGAAATGGTCCACGTTTGTCCAAGCTGGCCAATTCGCGCGTGTGCAGCTTTAGTTGCTGCTGTCGCACCAGGCAGAAATAAATAAACAAAAATAAACAAATAAATACAAATATTGACTGTACCTTTTGTGTATATTTTTTTCAGGATCGTTTCGGATTTCTCCTTGAACGAATAAGTACATGTCGTTGTTTGAGATAGATGCAGAAACTGGAAAATATTTTTGAATTGTGTTTAGGAAATTTCGGAACAACAAATCCCAGATTTATTTGTTACATCTTTTTTATTTTTAATTTGAATACCCGTTTCCTTTTGTCCTGTCGTTTATTGCATTACTCTGAATATTTATTTTACTTAAAAATTGGAGGAATTCTGTTCTAGAAGAATTTGTAAAATATGCATATTATGAAGTTTTGAGGTCTTTAAAATGTGTATAAACACATTGTTAAAAATCTAAAATCCCATTGAAAATTTCGTTTTTTTTTTATTGTTCTTTAATATAAAGTAATAATACGTATAGAAATTTGATCTAAAAATGGTATATTACAAGAAAGATATATATTAAATGGCAAGTTTATTATATATTATATGAAAGATACTATTTAATATATACCAACGAACATACATATATATGTTAAACATATCTATATGTTAAATTAAAATACGTATGTTCCATTAGTATTATATTATAAATATATATATTAAATGCTATGCTTTCCATATCTTTTAAATAGTTCTTTCGAGAAACAAGTACTTTTTATATAAGTTATGTACTAAATATAATTTTGTTGGTAACTGAGATTTTAAATTTCATATTCTGCATATTTTTCAAATTCCTCTAGAAAAATTCCTCAAATTTTTTAGTTAGTGTAAATATTCTAATGGTACTATAAACGACAGAACAACGAAATGGGCACTCAGAGCAAACAAAAAATGTAGCGAATAAATCTAGGATTTGTTGTTTCCGAAATTTTCTAAACACAATTTAAAAATATTTGCCAGCTTCTGCTTCTGTGTCAAACAACGTCACGTTCTTATTCGTTCGAGGGGAAAATCTGAAACGATCCTGAAATATATATCTATGAAAAAAGGCCCAGAAAATATTTTTATTTATTTGTTTATTTATTTTTGACTGGTGCGACAGCAGCAACTAAAAGCTGCACACGCGTGACTTGGCCAGCTTGGACAAACGTGAACCGTTTCGCGGCCGGCTCTAAAAGCGTGTCACGATCTGGGCATTTGAAATTTATTCCCAAAAGGGGCCAAAAAAAAAAATCTTTGCCAAAAAATACGAGCCAAGACAAAGAATGGGGAAAGAATCAAGTTGTGCTACTATGGGGATTGTGCCAGGTTGATTCTGCGCCGTCATGTTTGTAAAAGATTTGCAACTTCCTTTCCTTTTACTCCCCCTAAAAATAGTTGAGAATCGCAACCTATTCAAAACCCCTGGGACATTTTTCCAATAGGTTTGTTGTTCTACAGTAACTCAGCATGAAAAGCATCCTGTTTTCTTGCTTCTTTTTTTTCCTCGCTGTTGTTTTTCTGGAAGCTTCTACTCCTTGTTGAACGCACGTTCCATGCCAAGGATTGCTTTCTTGAATCTCCAAATAAACTAAATTGCACAAGAAGTATTTGCTTTTGTGTTATTATCCTCCCCCGCACACAGCGTGGGTTGCAGCAGAAGAGCTCGGAGTCAACATCCTAGAACAATTCCTGAATTAAATTAATTTTTTTAAATTTTTTTTTCTTCTGTTTAAACCATGGTTTGATACGCTCGGGTTTTGGAAAGTCTAGTGGCACGATTATGTTTAGTTGCTCGCTTTCTACACCTCTTTTCAAGCATTTCGATTTCGAGAAAATCAAAAGGATTACTTTCTTCAACTGTTTGATTTTTGATGGTGATTCCATCAAATCAAAAGAAAACCGTTTGTATGTTATACAAATTTGCCATTCATCATTTATTTTTTGAAATCTTCTATTATAAAGCATTTAACTTATTTCATTTTCTGAAAAATTTTATTATAAAAGCATTGAAAATTTCTAATTTTTATAAATAGTTGGTTATTACTAAACACATAGAAATTTTATAATAATGGCCAATCTCGAATACTATCAAAAATATTTTTATTACCAATTTTTTCTACCAATTCTACCATATATTAGATAAAATATTAACATATTTCAGTCGTAATACCAGCTGATGGCTCCATCTGGCTCGCGATTAAACAATTAAAGGGGCAAAAAATTAAGATTGCTAATCTTAAGGATGAAAGTTCCACTCCGGTCTTAAACGATTTTAACAAAGCAAATTTGCTCGCGGACAGCCTTCAGGATCAGTTCCAATTTAATAATTTTTCTAACTCCTCTACTAATGAAACGGTTAATAACTCCATCCACCTCTTAAATTCTAAAGGTCATCCTAATAAAATCATTAATGTTAAATCCTCTTTTTATACGAGTATATCAATAATCTTAAAATTAATAAAGCACCTGGCGCAGATAACATAACTAATAAAATGCTTAAAAATCTTCCGCATAATATTATTATTCGTATAGCTAACCTTATCAATGCAATTATTAAACTAACTTACTTCCCCCTTTCCTGGAGAAAAGCAATTGTTCTTCCCATCATTAAGCCAGGAAAGGATCCATCTAATCCAAGTAGTTATCGACCCATCTCTCTCCTGTCCACCTTCAGCAAACTCACTGAATTTGTAATTCTTCAGAAAATTAAAAGCACATTAATAAATATGCTATAATGACCCCGCAACAGTTTGGTTTCACCCCAACTTAGTACCACTCATCAACTTCTACGCATTACGGAAATGATCTCTGAAGGTCTCAGTAATAAAATTTTAACGGGGATTGTCTTCCTAGATGTAGCTAAAGCTTTTGACAGAGTCTGATCGATGGATTAATACATAAACTTGTTGCCTGTAATTTTCCTACGTACTTAATTTTACTCATTAATTCTTATCTACACAACAGAACTTTCTCTGTCAAAGTAAACAATGCAATCTCTACTGACAGAAAAATCAGCGCAGGAGTTCCTCAGGGGTCCTTGATTGGCCCAATCTTATTCAACCTGTATATCAATGACATTCCGCAGATCAGTAAGATCTCCCTAGGTATTTATGCAGATGATACTGCGGTCATCACCTCAGCAAAAACACTTGGTAACATTCAATCTAATTTCATGAATTACTTTAATCACCTCGAAGCTTGGCTCACCAGATGGCGTATTAAAATAAATGTTGATAAAAACTGAAGCTGTACTTTTCACAAGGAGAAGAATTACTCCCCCTAACATTTACCCTTTAACCAACTAATCAAATGGTCTAATAATGCAAAGTATCTGGGAGTATATCTCGACAATAAACTAGCCTACATTAATCATATGAATCATATAAAAGAAAGTTAATATTTGTATTCGCATGTTGTACCCTTTTATTAACAAAAACTCACCTCTTTCTTTAGAAAATAAATTACTCATTTACATGTACTATTTGTCCTGTTATAACTTATGCTAGCCCAGTTTGGGGTTCTGCTGCAAGGTACCACATTAATTTTATTAATAGAATTGAAAATAAATTACTTCGTATGATAACAAACTCTCCTTGGTACTTTAGAAATGATGACATTCGCCACAGCTTATCCCTCCCTGCTATTCAAAATTTTATGCTTAAACTTGCGAAAATTTTTACGCAAATCTTGATTTTATTCCCAATGATGAAATTCGTAATCTTCCTAGATACGATTTCACATTGCCGGAAAACGCTAAACGCCCCTCGGGGCGACACTGCACAATTTGCAATTGACCTAGACGAACTGGCTCAGTGTTCAGAGTAGAGTCCTTGTTGCCGTAAGGCAGCGGGTTCGAATCTGACCTGTCCCTTTAGTCATCATTTCTAGCAGCATTTACTCTTACTCCGTAGTATACTCCTAATTGTTTTTATGTATATTTTTTTTCTGTAACTGGTTTTTTTATCTTGTTTCTTTTCATTTTTTATTCTTAACTTGTATTTATTTCACTATTGGGCAATACCTTATCACTCATTACTGTTTATAATCATCAATGCTTTTTCCATACCATGAACTTTAATCTATAATCCTGGAGTAATAGGTCATCATAGACCAAGGAACTCCGTAAACACAAGGACGACGACGATTCAGTCGTAATAGTATATACAGAAAGTTCGAAAATTTGCATTTGACTCTATATATAAAATGCTATATATATTTGATAGTATTTGAGATTGGCCATTATAAATTCAAGAGGATAATAGAAGGCCATTTTTAATATTTAGCATTTATTATACATATACTCTGTTACTTATTTAAATGCAGTTAAATTCAGGAAGTAAAAGGTTCGTTATCTTTTTAAAAACATTTTGTAACTCAAAACCATCCTTTAATATAAAGGATTTTTTTGACTATTAGAAAATTTGTAATTTGCTTTATACTTATCACCTCCTCAAGAATTAATGAAGTAAGTATTTACTAAGTTAAACGTTTACTTTCTTTATTTAATTTTAAAAAGAAACCAACGAACATAATTTGAATAAAGGTATAGAGCATTTATTACAGTAAAAAAAAAGATGATGTTTATTGCGATTTAGATACATAAGCATTTCGCATTTAGAAAGCAAGTTGCATGTTTGTATTCTACTATATTCTCTAAAGTAAGGCTCAAATGCCCCTAAGAATATAATGTATCAAAGGATAATTGAACATAAATAAGTAAAGGACACTTCTTTACCACTTCGTTAACTGCTTTTATATTATACAAAAGTGAAAATAAATGTTCGGATAGTACTTTTTAAACGACAAAGCAGTGAAATGGGCATTTAAAAATAAAAAAAATGTAATGTTGCAAATAAATCTGAAAAAATCAAAAATTTCATTAATTTTTTTAAATCTGTTTTAGTTTATTCACATTTTAAAGCGCTGGAACCATTTCCATGTGCATATTTTACAAATATATCTAGAACAAGTTTCTCCAATTTTTTTTTTTAAGTAAAATAAATATTTTGTCCTACAATAAGCGACAGGACAATGAAATGGGCATTGAACATAAAAAAAAATGTAGCAAATAAATCTGGGATTTGTTGTTCCCTAAATTTCCAAAACACAATTCAAAAATATTTGCCAGTTTCTGCATCTGTCTCAAACAGCGGCACGTTCTTACTTGTTCAAGGGGAAATCGAAATGATCCTGAAAATATATATATATAAAAAACACAGTCAATATTTTTATTATTTGTCTATTTTTGTTTATTTCTTTTCGCTTGGCGCGACAGAAGCAACAAAGCTGCTTGGACAATCGTGGACCGTTTCGCGGCCGGCTCTGAAAGCGTGTCACGATCCAGGCATTTGAAATTTATCCCCAAAAGGGAAAAAAAAATAAAGAATCTTTTGCCAAAAAAATACGAGCGAAGACAAAGAATGGGGAAAGAATCAAGTTGTGCCACTATGGGGATTGTGCCAGGTTGATTCTGCGCCGTCATGTTTGTAAAGGATTTGTAACTTCCTTTCCTTTTACTTTTCCCCTTAAAAATAGTTGAATCGCAACCTATTCAAAACCTCTGGGACTGTTTTCGAATAGGTTTATTGTTCTACAGTAAACATCAGTTCTACAGAAATGCATCCTGTTTTCTTGCTTCTTTTTTCCCTCGTTCTTTTTCTGGGACTTCTTTTCCCTTGTTGAACGCACGTTCCATGCCAAGGATTGCTTTCTTGAATCTCAAATAAACTAAATTGCACAAGAAGTATTTACTTTTGTGTTATTATCCTCTCCCGCACACATACCGTGTGTTGCAGCAGAAGAGGTCGGAGTCAACATTCTAGAACAATTCCCAATTAAATTTATTATTTTGATTTTCTTTTTATCTGTTTAAAGCAGGGTTTGATACAATCTGTTCGTGGAAAGGCCAGTGACGTGAATATGTTTAGTTGTTCTCTTTCTACACCTCTTTTGAAGCATTTCGATTTCGAGAAAATCCAAAGGATTACTTTCTTTACTGTTTGATTTGGGTGTGATTCCACCAAAGCAAAAAAAGGAAAGTCATTTGAATATCAAGCAATTTAATAAATATGCTATTCATTTTAATTTAGAAAAAAAAAATTAATATTCGGGCAGTACTAAAAACAATAGGACTATGAAAAGGACATTAGAATATAAATCTGAAATTTGTTCTTTCCGATAACGTCCAGGGTTTTATGAAATCATTAGAAAAAATTTTCGGGTAAAATTAAAGTTTCATTAATTTTAAATCTATACTACCTGATACTTTTCTATTGATCAACTTTTTTAAGAGATGGAACGTTCATAATTTGCATATTTTACAAATTACTCTAGAGCATGTTTCTCCAATTTTTAAGTAAAATAAACATTCGGATAGTACTATAAGCGACCAGACAATGAAATAGGCATTCAGAATAAAAAATAATTATAGCAAATAAATCTGGGATTTATTGTTTCCGAAATTTCCTAAACACAATTCAAAAAGATTTGCCAGTTTCTGCATCTGTCTCAAACAACGGCATGTTCTTATTCGTTCAAGGGGAAATCCGAAACGATCCTGAAAATGTATATATATAAAAAAGCACATTCAATATTTTTATTTATTTGTTTACTTCAGTTTATTTATTTTTGCATGGTACGACAGCAGCAACTAAAGCTCCACACGCGTGACTTGGCCAGCTTGGACAAACGTGGACCGTTTCGCGGCCGGCTCTAAAAGCGTGTCACGATCCGGACATTTGAAATTTATTCCCAAAAGGGGCCAAAAATAAAGAATCTTTGCCAAAAATACGAGCCAAGACAAAGAATGGAGGAGAGCAAAAGAATCAAGTTGTGCTACTAGGGGGTTTGTGCCAGATTGATTCTGCGCCGTCATGTTTGTAAAGGATTTGTAACTTCCTTTCCGTTTACTTTCCCTCCCTTAAAAATAGTTGAGAATCGCAACTTATTCAAAACCTCTGGGACTGTTTTCGAATAGGTTTGTTGTTCTACAGTAACTCAGCATGAAAAGCATCCTGTTTTCTTGCTTCTTTTTTTTCTACGTTGCTTTTTCTGGGATCTTCTTTTTTCCCTTGTTGAACGCACGTTCCATGCCAAGGATTGCTTTCTTGAATCCCAAATAAACTAAATTGCACAAGAAGTATTTGCTTTTGTGTTATTATCCTCCCCCACACACACCGTGTATTGCATCAAAAGAGCTCGGATTCAACATCCTCGAACAATTCCGAATTAAATTTATTTTTTTTTATTTTATTTTTTCTGTTTAAACCATCGTTTGATACGATCTGTTTGTAGAAAGGCCAGTGACGTGAATTTGTTTAGTTCTTCGCTTTCTACACCTCTTTGAAGCATTTCTCGATTTCGAGAAAATCAAAAGAGTTTTTCTTGAAGTGTTTGAATTTGATGGTGATAACACTGAATTGAAAAGAAAGCCATTTGAATTTCAAAAAAATTAATCATTATTTATGTTTCGAAATCTCTTAAAATTTTTTAAAATATTTAAAAAATGGATAATATTTTAAAATTGATTGGTAAAAGATTTATTAAAAGCGTTGTAATATATTAAGTGCTTATTTTAATATAATTATATGAAAAAACTATCTAAAAATTTGTAAACTAACATAATATATGCTATACACATCTATATGTTTAACCAAAATGCGTATGTTTCATTAAAATTAGAAAGATACATATTAAATTCTATGCTTTTTATTTTCCAAATACTTTTTTGACAAACATAATTCTTTTATAATGTTAGGTACTAAAATCTAATTGTTTCAGTAGAAAACCAGAAGTTTTAAATTTCATTTCTTCATATTTTACAATTTCTTGATAATGTACAATTTTAAAATCCAATTTTTTAGGTAGAATAAATTTTGGAATATTTTATCAAATTACAGGACAATGAAATGGCATTCAGAAAAAGAAATGTAAATAAATCTGGGATTTTTTTCAAATTTAAAACTCAATTCAAATCGGCATATTTAAAGATTCTTATCTAAGAAAAAAATAAATATTCGGCACGTTCTTATTCGTTCAAGGGGAAATGAAATGATCCTGAAAAATATAAAAAAAAAGCACAGTCAAATGAATCTGGGATTTGCCTTTTATTTTTGAAATTTCCAGTAAACACAGCTCCAAAATGACTTAGCCAAAGGGGGAATTGATAGTTAAGAATCATGTTGTGCTAAAAACGGACTCCTTGATTTGCCGCCATGTTTGTGAAGGATTTGTAACTTCCTTTCCTTTTACTTTTCCCTTAAAAATAGTTGAGAATCGCAACCTATTCAAAACCTCTGGGACTGTTTACGAATAAGTTTGTTGTTCTGCAGTAAATCAGCATGAAAGACATCCTATACACTTGCTTCTTTTTTCCCCCTTTTTTTTTGGGGGCTTCTTTTTCCCTTGTTGAACGCACGTTCCATGCCAAGGATTGCTTTCATGAACCCAAATAAAACTTAATTGCACCAGAAAGATTTGCTCTTGTGTTATTATCCTCCCCGCACACACCGTGTGTTACAGCAGAAGAACTCGAGTCAACGTCCTCGAACAATTCCGAATTAATTATTTTTTTTTTTCAAAAACCATGGTTTGATACCCTATGTTAGTAGAAAGGCAAGTGACGTAATATGTTTAGTGGTTCGTTTTCTACACCCTTTAAGCATTTTATTTTGAGAAAATCAAAAGGGTTACTTTCTTTCAACTGTTAAAATTTTGATGGCGTTTCCAAACAAATCAAAAGAAAAGCCGTTTGAATGTCAAACAAATTTGCTATTCTTATTTATTTTTTAGATATTTATTAAAGCATTGAAAATTTAAAATTTTTTAAATATTGTTTAATACTATATATATGTTAGAAATTTCTGAAATAGTGCATAAGAAAATAAATCTTTTGATGAAATATTAACATATCCTAGTAATTTATAAAATTATTTCAAAAGTATAAATAAAATAAATATTTGAATAAATAATTCATTTTGAAAACATATACCCTAATTTCGGAAATCTATTCTAGTTTATACACCACCTTTTTAAAAGCTTTTTAAACTCCAAAATCTGCATATTTTACAAATTCCTTTAGAAAAAGTTCTCAAATTTTTTTTAGGTAAAAAAATATAAACGAATTTCAGGACACTGAAATGGACATTCAAAAAAGTAGCAAATAAAATTCGAAATGTTCTTCCTAAATTTGTAAACAACGAAAATAATTCAATTTAAGTTCCTGAAATGTTTACGAAGATTTTTTGAAATTTTTCGGTGAAAATTTCATTAATTTTAAATCTATTTTAGCTTATTCATTTTTTTTTAGATTAAGCCATTATAATCTGGCTATTTTACAAATTTCTTAAAACAAGTTTCTCCAATAATTAATGTAAAATAAATATTCAGATAGTACTATAAAAACGGGGAAAATGAAATGGGCATTCGAAATAAAAAAAAAAAATAGCAAATAAATCTGGATTTGTTGTTTCCGAAATTTCCTAAACAGAATTCAAAAATATTTACCAGTTTCTGCATCTGTCTCAAACAACGGCGCGTTCTTATTCGTTCAAGGGGAAATCCGAAACGATCCTGAAAAAAATATGAAAAAGTATATATAATTTGTTATTTATTTTTGCCTTTTATTTTTGCCTGGTGCGACAGCAGCAAAAAGCTGCACACGCGAGACTTGACCAGCTTGGACAAACGTGGACCATGTTGCGGCTGGCTCTAAAAGCGTGTCACGATCCTGGCATTTGAAATTTATCCCCAAAAGGGGCCAAAAATAAAGAATCTTTGCCAAAAATACGAGCCAAGACAAAGAATGGAGGAGAGCAAAAGAATCAAGTTGCGCTACTAGGGGTTTGTGCCAGGTTGATTCTGCGCCGTCATGTTTGTAAAGGATTTGTAACTTCCTTTCCTTTTACTTTTTTCCCATCAAAATAGTTGAGAATCGCAACCTATTCAAAACCTCTGGGACTGTTTTGAATAGGTTTGTTGTTCTACAGTAACTCAGCATGAAAGACATCCTATTTTCTTGCTTCTTTTTCCCTCTTTGTTTTTCTGGGAGCTTCTTTTCCCCTTATGAACGCACGTTCCATGCCAAGGGATTGCTTTCTTGAATCCCAAATAAACTAAATTGCACAAGAAGTATTTGCTTTTTGTGTTATTATCCTCCCCGCACTCACCATGTGTTGCAGCAGAAGAGCTCAGAGTCAACATCCTCCAACAATTCCGAATTAAATTTATTTTTTATTTTTTTTTTTCTGTTTAAAAAGCTGGTTTGATACGCTCTGTTTGTAGAAAGGCCAGTGACGTGAATATGTTTAGTTGTTCACTGTTCTACACCTTTTTCCAATCGTTATCGATTCTTACTTTTAGAAAATCAAAAGGGTACTTTCTTTAACTATTTGATTTTGATGGTGATTCCACCAAATCAAAAGAAAATCCATTTGAATGTCAAACAATTTATTAAATTTTCTATTTTTTATTTGTTTTTTTCAAAATCTCTTTTAAAATTCTATTATAAAAAAGCACTGAAAATTTGAAATTTAAACAAATGAATAATGCGTATAGAAAGTTCAAAAAGCATTTTACTCTTAGAAAAACATGTATGAAATGGAATACTTCCTATAAGTTTTAAATTCTTGTTCCTAAAACCATGTAACTTTTATGTAAGTTATACACAAAACCTTTATAGAAAGTAATTATCAGGTTTGAAGAGGATTGTGCTAGGCACCCTGATTTCATTGTTAAATGTAATTAGTCAAACTGGCGTAGTTATTTGTGTTATTCATGTGATTCACTATTATACTTATATCTATCTCTGTAGTAGTTTATGACAAAGACCAAAGTGCAATTCGGAAATTGTTTCCGATATTTTTTAATTCGGTGTACATATTACGAGGTGATATATTTTGAATTCCCTGAAAACCTCAGCTGAATAGGCATATTAACTAATAACCTATGCTCTATCTGTAAAATGAACTCTAAGAATAAGTAACACTTACTCGTATGTCCGAGCCTTATGATCCTAAGTTACAGCATAGAGATGTTTGCCTGTTGTATTGAATGTCCATTGATCTCATGTCCTAAGTACATCTTTATTTTTCTACTTACTTGTTTACTTGTTTAATTTTTTACTTGTGTAATTTTTAAATGTTTTTAATGTTTTGATAGTGTGAAGTTTAAATTATAATGATGATGTTTTTGTGTGTTCTTAATTTTTAGTATTTTGTATTTTTGAAATAATTTTGTATTATTTTTGGCGAATGGACTGATGTAAATGGACTGATTTCCAATTTTTGCCATATGAAACATCAATATTTTGAATTCTTTAATTGAAATATAGTAAAGTATGCAGTGAAGTTTCTTAATTTGACGATACAATTACATTTCAATATGATGAAATTGGAACTCAATCCATTTACATCAGGCCAGTTGTCTAAGAATAATGGTGTAGAAAAAGTAATTCTGATTTCAGTCATAAAAAATAGTTTGCAGTCTATTATGTATTGTCCTAGTTAATCACTTGAATTTATTGCAAGGAACTTACATTAACCATTGCAATTCCATGCTATTTTACTTAGGGTAACGACATCATTTCGATACTTAAGTGTAATATATGACGAACCATATTTGTTTTCATTCAAAGATATTGTTTGGTAGTCAAAATCTCTTACAAGAAAAGTTCCATTATTCATTGTTGCAAACGAAAATACGAAAACTTATTCCAGTTGATTGATGCATAGTGATTCCTATGTTTTTAATGTTTCGATATTCCATGGTTTCAATTCTAATGATGATGTTTTTATGTGCTCTTAATATTTTGGTAGTTTGTGATTCTGAATTAATTGTTGTATTACTCTTTGGCGAGAAGTCTGATGTAAGCGGACTGACTTTCAATTTGTCATATGAAACAAAAATATCTTGAATTTTTCATGAAATACAATGTGAAATATCAACATCAAAAAAAAATTTTGTTAATATAATGAATTTTTCAGAATAAAACAAAGTAATATAGAAGGAAGGTATTCAGTGCAAGTCAAATAGACTGAACAATAAAAAACATTAATAATTTTAGATATAATATGCAATGTCATAGCTAATCACTTGAATTTATTGCATAGAACATTACCCATTTGCAATCATATGCTATTACTTAGCGTAACGACATCATTTCGATACTTAAGTGTAATATATGACGAACCATATTTCTTTTCATTTAACTATGGCAATACATAATAGACTGCAAATATATTTTTCATAGTTAATCACTTGAATTTATTGCGAAGAACTTACATTAACCATTGCAATTCTATGCTATTTTACTTAGGGTAACGACATTATTTCGATACTTAAGTGTAATATATGATGAACCATATTTCTTTTCATTCAAAGATAATGTTTGCTGGTCAAAATCTCTTACAAGAAAAGTTTCCATTTTTCATTCTTGCAAACGAAAATATGAAAAATTATTCCGGTTGATTGATGCATAGTGATTCCTAAAAGCGATTCTAAACTTGTTTTGACCGTACATTACATTTCCCGCTCTTTCTTAGAAGAATCGAAGGTGCACTGAGTTGATTCGTCGAATTCTTTCCTAGAAGATCTTTTCGTAAAAGGAAATAAAAGAAGAAAAAAAGATCTTCCAGGAAAAGGATGAAATTTTTCTGTAATTTATGTTAGTTTTCTTGAGGAATATAGGAATTCAATGTGGGGTTTCTAACATTACTTTAGAACAAAGGATTTCTCAGAAGTCGAGTATTATTTAGCCGAATCCCAAGTTTCAATCTAGACAAGTATAAATCAATGATTTCTGATAAAGTATTGTTCGTGTTACCTTTGTACCAACCAAATCGTTTTTTGAAAGAAAGAAAAAAATTTAACTTTTCCGTTTCTGTTCTTTTCATTCCACCCTCTCCCATCAAAAGAAAGTTTTTGCTTATATATGTAAACTTGATTTGCTATGTACACTATAAAAATTTTATTGTCTTTTAATTTTACGTTTAGGATATTGTTTTTTAAAGAAATGTAATTAATTGTTATATTTTATATTGATCTTTAAATTTATTGTAAGTCAGTTTTTAATTTTTTTGTTCTTTAAATTACATTTAAATGGAATATTTATTTAGTGTAATTGTACGCAGCTCAGGGCCTGAATGGCCGAGTGACTAGCGCTCTGTCATTCAGTGTCACATGTTTCGGGTTCGAGTCCCGGTGGTGGCATGGATTTTTGTAGTTGTTCGAATCCACTTTAAACAGTAGGTTCCGGTCTAATATAGCTGTAGAGCGTTGGGCACAGTGCTGAAAACCCTACCTCAGTAAAAATAAAAAAAAAAAAACATCTCCTGTCTAGAAATCTGCCAGTAGGCAGACGTCTTTTGCCCCACCAAAGGGCTGTTGTGCCACTAATGATTATTATGATGTATGAAGTTCTATTAAATGAAAACTTTAAATTTTTCAGATAATGTCGAGATTGTAAATTTTATACAAGTCGAAAAACTGTTGTTAGTACGATGAGGAATCCACTTTAAACCGCAGGTCTCAGTCTAATATGACTGTAGAGCATTGGTTGTAGGGCTAACAACCCTACAATTTAAAAAATCATTATCAGTCACGAAATTTTCTAATAGGCTGACGGTCTTTGCTCACCATAGGCTGTACTGTCAGGGATTTAGTTAGTTACACACAAAATATTGTGGCTTACGTAAGAAAACGTGGTCTCTTAGATTTATTCGTAACATTCAACTGCAAATTTTCATGGCCAGAGATGAAAAGATATAATTTAAAATTCTCATTGGCAGCCATAACAAAATGATTGAGTTTCATGGGAGAGAAATATAAAAAGTAACTCAAATGAAGAAGCACTGAGTAGGTAGCAGTCGGACAGGTACAATGAAAATTTAAAATCATCTAAGAAGTATCTTCAAAAAACAATCTTACAAAAAAAAAAAAAAGAATTTTGTTCGATTAAAATATTTCTGACAATTATAAATATAAAATTGTAAATATATATATTTATTTATTCTTACAAGCCAAACAACATACAATAGAATTATTTATAAATCCACACCTATATTTAATTATAAATCGTGGAACAAACAACAGTGTAACTAAGAAAGAACAAAGTAACAGTGTCAACAATATTTTATTAAAATTAAATCATTTTTAAATCATTATTTTAAAAATAAAGCCAAAATAAGTCTTACTAAAATATCCCTTATGCTATTAACGTATTTAAGTGGAAAAATTCTTTGTATTAAATTAATGTAAACAAGAAACCATCAGCTGTATTAGGGATACATAAAAATTAATTTGTTTAAAATAATTTTCATTATACCTATAAGCTGGCGTTGGATTCATGAATAAATATACGGCGAGTAGCTGAATATATTTTCCGTAGATTTTTCCATTTGCTTCTGTATCAATTCTCTAACAGAATCCTGACATCAGAGTTTTTTTTTCCGTCTGTATCACTTGCGTAGGCGACATGAATTTAACAACATTGCATAGACATGTTTTCTATTCCTGACAGTCTGGAAAATTCTTTCGAAAAGATGTTGAGAAAAAAAAGGATGCATTCTTCTGTAGCAGCATTTGAAAATCAATTTAAATATTGCCTTGTGACTTCAGTATATTCTTGTGAATATCAATGGTGCATCAATGGGATTTTCGTTATATGAATAAAAAAATGTTTTTAATGTCACAAAATATCTTAAAATGGAAAATAAAATTTATTTTATAATACTAAAATATATATTTTAGTTATATTCTTCAGCGGGGCCTGATGGCCGAGTGACTAGCGCTCAGTGTCACAGGTTTCGGGTTCTAGTCCCGGCTGTGCATGGATGTTTATAGTAGTTCGGAATTCAAATTAAACTGTAGGTCCCGGTTGAATATGATCATAGAGCATTAGGCGTTAGGCCCTACAACCCTACCCGTAAAAAGTTAACATTTCCTGCTAGAAATCTGCCAGTAGGTAGACTGCCTTGGCCCACCATGGTGCTATTGCGCCACTGATGATGATGATATTCTTAAACAAATAATGTAAAATTGCCTGATTAAAGTCATTAACTAGGGTCTGGTAGACAATATGTCCAAACTGATGGACCCAGATTGGTAATTTAAGCAAGCAAAACCAAATTGACATCTTTTGAGTTGATTAATATTTTTTCCATTTATGCTTGTATACGAATTAAAATTTGTATCCTGTTGGTAAACTTGTATACGAATTAAAAATTTGTATTCTTATTGACAAGCTTGTATACGAATTAAAATTTGTATCTTATTGATAAGTTTGTATACGAATTAAAATTTATATTTATTGATAAACTTGTAAACGAATTAAAATTTGTATCCTATTGATAAGCTTGTATACGAATTAAAATTTCTATCCTATTGATAAGTTTATATACGAATTAAAATTTGTATCTTGTCGATAAACCTGTATACGAATTAAAATTTGTATCCTTTGATAAGCTTGTATACGAATTAAAATTTATATCCTTTTATTGATAAGAATGTATGCGAAATAAAATTTGTATCCTATTGATAAACTTGTATACGATTTAAAAACTTAACGAAATCATCCTGACTTTATTCTTGAAAATATCACTGGTGTATCAAGAGGAGTTTTGTTATATGAATAAAAACTTTATGAATGTGAATAAATATATGGAGAGTAGCTGAATTTATTTTCCTTAGATTTTTCCATTTGCTCGTGTATCAATTCTCTAACAGAATCCTGACATCAGGAGTTTTTTCCGTCTGTATCACTTGCGTAGGCGACATGAATTTAACAACATTGCATAGACATGTTTTCTATTCTGACAGTCTGGAAAATTCTTTCGAAAAGATGTTGTTGAAAAAAGGGATGTATTCTTCTGTCGTAGCATTTGAAAATCAATTTAAATATTGCCTTGTGACTTCTATATTCTTCAGAATATCATGTGCATCAATGGGATTTTGTTATATGAAAAAAAAATGTTTTTAATGTCACAAAAGTATCTTAAAATTGAAAATAACATTTATTTTATAATATTGAAATATATATTTTAGTTATACTCTTCATTAGTGAGCCTGATGGCTGAGTGATTTGCGCTCTGGCGCTCGGTGCACAGGTTTCGGTTTCGAGTCCCGGCGGGGTCATGAGTGTTTGTAGTAGTTCGGAATTAACTTTAAACTGTAGATCCGGTCTAATATGACCATAGAGCTTGCGCGTACGCCTTTTAACTTTAGCCTGTAAAAGATGACATTTCCTGTCTAGAAATCTGCCAGTAGGTAGATGGCCTTGGCCCATCAAGGGGCTATTGCACCACAGATGATGATGATATTTTTCATCAAATAATGTGAAATTCCTTATTAAAGTAACTAACTAGGGTCTGGCGGACAATATGCAGAGTTTTCAAACTGGTGGACCCAGATTGATAACCTAAGCAAGCAAAACCATATTAAGATCTTTTTGAACTAATCAATAGCTTTTCTTTTTATGCTTGTATTCGAATTGAACGCTTGTATTCAAATTAAAAGTTCTGTGCTTGTGTTTGTATACGAATTAAAATTGTGAATCCTTTTATAAGCCTGTATACGAATTAAAATTGTGGATCCTATTTATAAGCTTGTATATGAATTAAAATTGTGTATCCTATTTATAAACTTGTATACGAATTAAAAGTTTCTGTGTCTTTTGCTTCTATGCGGATTAAAAAGTTCTCATACTATTTATAAGCCTGTAAGTTGGCATTGGATTCATGAATAAATATGTGGAGAGTAGCTGAATATATATTCTGTAGATTTTTCCATTTGCTCGTGTATCATTCTCTAACAGACTCCTGACATCGAGTTTTTTCCGTCTGTATCACTTGCGTAGGCGACATGAATTTAACAACATTGCATAGACATGTTTTCTATTCTGACAGTCTTGAAAATTCTTTCGAAACGTTGTTGAAAAAATGAATGCATTCTTTTGTCGTAGCATTTGAAAAATCAATTTAAATATTGCCTTGTGACTTCAGTATATTCTTGTGAATATCAATGGTGCATCAATGGGATTTTTCGTTATATGAATAAAAACATTTTTTAATACAAAGTATCTTAAAATTTATTTTATTATATTGAAATATTTTGATATTTTCATTATATTCTTCATTAAATAATGCGAAATTGGCAAACAATTGTCTAATGGACAATATACAGAGTTTCCGAACTGGTGGACCCATGCTTGTAACCTAAACAAGCAAAACAAAATTAACATCTTTTAGCTTTTCTGTTCATTCTTTTATTCGAATTAAGAGTTATATTTGAATTAAAAGCTTGTATCTTGTTTATAAACTTGTATACGAATTACAAGTTTATATCATATTTATAACCTTGTCTGATCATTTATTTAACTTCAATCGAATAGTATTTATTGATACCCCAGTACGAATAATGACAAAAGGAAAATTATTCATAATATTTCGCGAAACAGTCAATCAAAAATATTTTTTTTTATTTACATTAATTTTACTGGATTATTTTAAAAACTTTTTTAAACGCTTCTTTGTAATAATAATTCTGGACAACAGTTGCATGTTTTTGTTTTTTGCAGTTATTATATCCAGTTGTTATTTGTTATTTTCACATGCAAATGTTTTCGAATGCCAGAGACATTAAAACTTAGTCATTCGTCAATAATATGCTGAATCCGTTCCATGAAAAGGGCCAGTTAAATTGCATTCACATTGTACCGAAGCAATTTTGAACAAATACCCTTGAATGTGACATGGGTGGTTCACACTTGATAACATTTTTCCTTTAGACTTATAGAAAAGCATTATGTTATAATTGTGTTCTCGTGCCCATTCCAGTCATAGACACGAAATACTTTTCGTTCATCATCGCATCATATTCATGCATACAAAATTGTGAAACGTTAATCACATCGAATGATATTTTTAGCACTAATTTTACTTTACATCGACACGAACTCCTTGAAGCGGCAAAAAATTGCCCTGGAGGCCAGTCGTTCGGAACATATCTGTAAAACTCAACGTCGTCTTTATACCATTTGACGAATACAGCTTGTCTTCATCGAGCTCATAACTGCAGATTAATTCCACGGATTCGCCATGGTTTGTTGGACTGGGGACATCCATCATCAGCATCCGAATAGCCGCAAGGCTCAGGCTAACTGTAAGAAAATAATTAGACATTAAAATTTTTATATAGATAAACGTATACTTAGTGATTTTAAACGACTTGGACAAAATGGCTGATGATGTCAATCAACATTTATAGAGGAATCTAAGATGACATTTCATTCAAAGTGTCTAGAAAGCATAAAATTAAATTACCAAGTTCAGTTTGTCCTAAAAATCATGCAAAGTTTGAATTCCTAAACATCTTAAATAGTCTGGATATTTGGTAATGAATAACTTATTTTACTTAAAAATGCATCTTGAGCCTTAGTGTTCAGGGGAGTGAGAATTTTTGTTTTTCTGAAACAAATCTAATTGTACTTTAATTAAAAAACATTACTTCTTCGTGAATTTGGGGGACACCCTTTACATAAAATGTATCATTATAGACATAATATTGGAAAGTTGAAAAAAAACTAAAAAAATATATCTCAAATGAGACTGACATTGCCATCTTAAAAACTAACATCACCAGGTTATTTACCTTAAGCAAGGATATTCTACTAATGATATAATTTTGATTAAGGTATAATTAGCTATTATTAATTTATTCTACATTTGATAGTATGTCGCTATTTAGAGATCATAATTATATTATTTTTATAAAATCAAAAACAAGTTAAACTGTTTTTGAAAAAAAAAAAAAAAGCATCGAAGTTAAAATTTCAAACTAGGTCACATTAACGAAGAAAAGAAAAGCAATAAACTTGCTTTGTAATGCGCATGGGCATATTTGAACACTTTTGAATCATTTCAAAATGAATGTTATATATATAAATCCAATTTTAATTTTATTTTAATTCAAACATATTCGTAGTAATAAAGAAAAATGTAAATGTTATTTTAATTCCTTGTACTTTGTTTTTCTTGTTTAGTGAAAATAATTTAAAACATTTTCTTTATATTGTAATTACCTTCGTCATAATACAATCTAAATAGTGAAATTGTTACATAATTTAAAACATTTTCTTTTTTTTTTTAAAAATGTATAACTTAAACAAAGGCATGGTACTTTTATGAAATGAACAATTGTTTTTAAACAACTACATTATAAAGCACAGCCATTATTCATTCACTTTTTTTTTAATAAACTACACAAAACAAAGAAACATGACTGTTTAAGAGTCATTACCTTTTACAGTTACATTTTAAATATTTTTAATAACTCAAAGAACTGCGTAATATAATTACATTAGTTTATTCTGTGTAGAAAATAATCTTTTGTGATGAAGCTATAATCTTTTTTGTATAATCTTTTTTGTGATGAAGTTATTTTGTAATTACTTTACTTTCATAGTTAACTCATTTCTAAATACATTTATAAGCACAAAGAAATATGCTCTTTGCAAGACGAGGAAAATATTTTTGTTTATAATTAAGAATAGTTAAACATCAGCTGTCTTTTTGTAATCTATTATGAATTATTTTTCGTCCTTATTAATAAGGTCGAAAATTCCAGACGTTTTGATTTTGCTATTAATTTAGACAGTTAACAGTGAAACAAAAATCTTGAGGGAATCTTGTCACAAGTGTCTGAGGTTTTTAACTATAACCATGTACATTAATATTTATTCAAATGACAATAATAAATTAATATGACAGATTTTCGATTATTCAATGCAATTTTATTGATATAACAAAAGAAAAAAATTTTATGGCAGTTATTTCAATATTATGTGGGGTTTTTTTTTCAATATTTTCTGTCTGTTAAAAAAAATGATCTTCAAACGCTATATATACGCTTTAAAAACAAAAACAAAATACGACAATGCTCAAAGAAAAGATTTTCCTCAATGGTACAAAAACCTGTAGATAAAAACGTTATACTTCCAGAAGAATTTACTGTTTTATGGGATCATTTAAATATATATAGTGAAAGCGATATATGGATGGAAGTGATATAGTGAATATAGTGATATATAAAAGCGATAGCCAACCTTTGGCCTTTATGCAAGATATTTTGAGTCATGACATTTGTCGTACATAGAATAACGAAGTTTCTATCTGAACTTTACGACTGTCTAGAACCTTGAATATCATAATCATCTGTTTATTATAATCCAAAAAGATCTTTTAGAGAGATATCATGAAATATAACTGGTCAAAAAAATGTTTCACAAGCATGAAAGTAGTGAGTAAAAATTATTGTTATAAGCTACCGGGTATTATTCTGTTGAAATATAAGACTGTGGGATAAAATAAAAATTAACACAAAGATGCGTAGAATATTATCGACGAACCCAAATTTGTAGGGATAGTACTGAATGACAACCGGTCTGATTATCGAATAGAAGATATACACAATTACAACTGTTAGAATTTAGGCTACATGGCAAGTGACAATTAGGTTCGTGTTCAGCCTCTATTCTGCAAGTCTCACATGTATTTGTAATTGAGAATCAGTTTGACTCTCGCTGTTCAACTCCAGTCAGTAAAATTCCAGGTCAAATTCCTGTATTTAAGTTTGCTCTAAGACTACGACCGTTTTTTCGAGCAGTGTTTTGCTATGATTGTAAAAATCGTTGAAAGAGCGCCACCATTCTGATTTAAATATCAAATAATCTTTAAATTTGAGTGTATTACTCTTCACAACCCATTTGCAAATCCTGTCTAAAAATGGTTACACATTCCGATTCGTGGTCAATAGCACAAGCGATGTTAGCATACAGGAAAATTTGACCTCGCATCCACTGTAGTAACTTCTTTCAGAAACCATGAGACTCGATGGAAAATGTGAACAACATGTGTAAAAGCATATCTATAATCACGTTGTCTGGTAAGAATTTTTAGATTTTCTTCCATACGACATGCAAGTAAGTTTTTCCTAAAAGTCCATACAGAAGGCTATGTCAACCCATCATCACTCGTCGTTTACAAGGACAGCAGGACATTTTCCGGGACATCTCTGAACACTATGAATCTAATTTACGATAATGAAAAAAATTAAACTTGGACCTGAATGACCGAGAGTCTAGAGCTCTGGCGCTCGAATTTCGGCAAAAATTTTCGGCTTCGAGACCCGGCGGTGCCATGGATGTTTGTAATGATTCGAATCCACTTTAAACCACAGCTCCTGGTTTATTATAATCGTTGAGCGTTGTCTTCAGGTTTAATCAATTTTCAGCCGTCGTGATTTCTAGCTAAAAAGGGAAGCTGCATTACCCTTAACACTAAACCAGTCGCCTGAGACAGGGTCTTATGGACCTGGTGTAGGTTTTCCTGCACGAGGGGGATTAGTAACAGCAACAACAAAATTTAAAAATGTAATTCATGAAAGTGTTTAAAAGCTATAGTTTCTTTGACATGAAGAAGTAAAAAAAATGAATGCTGGAACAAACTCTCAGTCTGATTGTTATTTTCTCTTCACACTACCCATTGAACGTCAGGCTATTTCCTGTGACAAAAGAAAGCGCCAGCATTTATTTCTTTAAAAGCAGTGAGTGGACGATATTGCCTTAAAACTTTAATGCGTAACTGTCTACATCTCGTTCAGACCCCCTGAACGGGTTAATAAAATAACGTCACAATGAATAGACATAAAAATTATTTTCTATAGTAGGAAAGTAAATTTATTGCCTGAAATTCAGGAGAGAAGAAAGAATTTTAGAAATTACCTTTTTCATTCTTTTTTTCTCTAAATATTTGAGTCTATTTGTATTTATTGACCGGCTAGTTTAAACTTCAATGTTTAGACGGTAAATATTCATTATCCATTGAAACCAGATTTCAGAACAGTCAGAGCCTAAATTATAGACTGACTCATGTTTAACGTGCGATTTTCGTGGATAAGAAGCGGAGTTATTGATAAAAACGATCACGATATTATTGATTTAAGCCCTTGTTTCTTCGCCGCCCCTAACTGCGCCCTCTTTGGTTGAGCCAAACAAATAATACGTTATCTTCAAGTACTTATAGAGGGTATTTAACCTCTTTTTATTTCTTGTTTACTTTTCCACTCCAACCAGAAGTCGATAGATTTGACTGAACACGGAATACTTGGATTTATATCATATTTGCTGAGAAAACCTCCGCTTCGTCTGGAGATTTGCCAGACATGCTTGCTCTAGTTGGTGTGAAAAAAAAAATGATGTATTACTCCTTGTTTAATCTCTGCGTGCGATAAATAAAATGACCCGGATGGAAAGATTGACTTCGGATCTTTCTTAAGTGCCCTGTAAAGGATATATTCATTTATTTATTTATTTTTTTTTGGGGGGGAGGTTTGAAAAGTTTTCTTTATGTTGGTAAAGAAAATAAATTTTTGAGTTGGACGGAGAAAAGAAGATAAAGGTCTAGGACATATTGAATTACATTTCAACACATACTTTGTGATATTATTGTTTTAATCTATCATTGTTTTAATCTAACATGCAACAACATAACATCTAAATGCATTTATGGAAGGTGATATTTTTTATGAAAAAAAAAAATAGGGACAAACTTTTAAAACCGTCGTTCGAAATGTAAGTTTTGATTTTATTTAATTCAAGACCAAAAATATTTTCTTCGGGGATTTAAAAATAGCCAAATTAAAAAAACAAAAAATATTAATTGATGGATTAATGTACTGGTGTCAGAACACGAATCCGTCACACTTTACGTGCAAAAATTGGAAGTAAAAGGCCTATTTTATTTTTGCTACGACTTTTAGAAATAAATGCATTTATAAAAGGCAATATTTTATGAAAAATTAATTAAATAAATAAAAAATGTAACTCTTTAAATTAAAACCCGCACTCAAAAGCAACTCAATTTCTATGACAAAAGAAAGCACTAGAATTTGATTGAGTGGTTTGACTCGAATGCTTTAAATCCAGATAAACGTAACTGCCTAAATCTCGTTCAGGTGCTGAACGGATTAAAACAAAAATATCACAAAGTGTGTGTTCAAGTGTAATTCAATATATCCCATATCATATACTTTTATCTTCTTTCTCCATTCAACTCAAAAATTTAATTTCTTTACCAACATTAAAGAAAAAAATTTCAACCTCCCCCCCCCCCGCAAAAAATAAATAAACAAATAAATAAAACCTTTTTACAAGGCAGTTAAGAAAGATCGAAGTCAATCTTTCCATCCGGGTCATTTTATTTATCGCACGCAGAGATTAAACAGGAGTAATACATACTTTTTTTTTCACACAGCTAGAAAACAAACATGTCTGGCAAACCTCCAGACGAATCGGAGGTTTTCTCAGCAAATATGATATAAATCAAGTATTCCGTGTTCCAGCCAAATCTATCGACTTCTGGTTGGAGTGGAAAAGTAAACAAGAAATAAAAAAAAGGTTAAATACCCCTCTATAAGTACTTGAAGATAACGTATTATTTGTTTAGTTCAACCAAAAGGGCACAGTTAGGGGCGGTGAAGAAACAAAGGGCTTAATCAATAATAACGTGATCGTTTTATCAATAACTCCGCTTCTTATCCACGAAAATCGCACGTTAAACATGAGTCAGGTTATAATTTAGGCGCTGATTCTTCTTAAATCTGGTTTTAATGGATAACGAATGTTTACCGTCTAAACATCGGAGTTTAAACTAGCGGTCAATAAATACAAATAGACTCAAATATTTAAACTCGAGTTAAGGAATAAAGGAGAAAGAATTTTTAAAAGTCTAAAGAAACATCTTTCTTTTTTATACGTTTTATTTATCTGAAAGTTAGACAGTTATTTTAATGTTTTTGTATTTAAATGCTGGACATTTTGATCGGAGATTGATATTAGAACAATGAATATTAGCAGATTTAGTGTTAACTAATAAGCAATAAAAACAGTCAATTATACTATTACACCACATCACATCACATCACTGTGCCTAGAGCTGAGTGCCCCTTTACAGTTTGGGAATGATGAGGTTAGGATGTCTGACAGGGCTCCGTAACGCTCTACAGTCATAGGAGACCGGGACCTACGGCTGAAAGTGGATTTCAAATCACTACAAACATCCACGGCACCGCCGGGACTTAAATCCGTAACCTGTGGTACCGAGCAACCAGAGTGCTAGCCACTCAACCATCATTTCACCGATGACAAAAAAAAAAAAAAGCCACAATTTATTTCTTTAAACGTCAGTGGGTCGAATCGAATGCTTTAAACCCATTACTAAGAACTGTCTACATCTCATTCAGGCATTCAACGGGTTAAACAATAATATCCCTATGTATAGAATCAAAATTACTTTCAATGGTAGGACTATAAATTTTTCTGTATTTCATTAAATAGTTATTCATGTGATATCTTTAAATTAAAAACCCCAACTCGATTCCTATGAAAACGAAAGCGCCAGTATTGATTTCTTTAAACGTCAGTAGGTTGACTCGAATGCTTTAAATCAAGAGATACGTAACTGCCTAAATGTCGTTCAGGTCCTGAACGGGTAAAACAATAATATCACAAAGCGTGAGAGTAATTCAATATACCCCAAATTATAGACTTTTATCTTCTTACTCCATCCAACTCAAAAAATTTAATTTCTTTACCAACATTAAAGAAAACTATTCACCCCCCCCTCCCCAAAAAAAATTAATAAATAAAACCGTTTCTGGGCGCTTAAGAAAGATCGAAGTCAATCTTTCCATCCGGGTCATTTATTTATCGCACGCAGAGTTAAACAAGGAGTAATACATACATTTTTTTTCACACAGCTAGAAAACAAGCATATCTGGCAAACCTCCAGACGAAGCGGAGGTTTTCTCAGCAAATATGATATAAATCCAAGTATTCCGTGTTCAGTCAAATCTATCGACTTCTGGTTGGAGTGGAAAAGTAAACAAGAAATAAAAAAGAGGTTAAATAGCCATCTATAAGTACTTGAAGATAACGTATTATTTGTTTGGCTCAACCAAAGAGGGCGCAGTTAGGGGCGGCGAAGAAACAAGGGCTTAATCAATAATATCGTGATCGTTTTATCAATAACTCCGCTTCTTATCCACGAAAATCGCACGTTAAACATGAGTCAGTCTATAATTTAGGCTCTGACTCTTCTGAAATCTGGTTTTAATTGATAATGAATATTTACCGTCTAAACATTGAAGTTTAAACTAGCGGTCAATAAATACAAATAGACTCAACTATTTAACCTCGGGAAAAGGAATAAAACGGAATATTTAAAAGTCTATGTATTTTTTTAATCTGAATGTTAGATAGTTATTTTAATGTATTTATTTTCAAATGCTGAACACTTTGATCTGAGATTGCCATTAGAATAGTAGAGATATAGCAGATTCAGCGTTATCTAAGAAGCAATAAAAACTGTCAGTTACACTGCTATACCACACCATATCACATCACTGTGCCTAGAGCTGAGTTACCCTATACAGTTTGGGAATGAAGGGGGTGAGAAGTCTGATTGAGCTCTGTAATGATCTACAGTGATATATGAGACCGGAACCTACGGATTCCGGACCACTACAAACCTTCATGGCACCGCCGGGAGTCAAACTCGAAACCCGTGGCACTGAGCATTATAGCGATAGACACTCTGAAATTCAGGAGTCCTCTTGACATCTCTACAATATTAAAATGAATATAATGTACGATAATGAAAAATTAAAAAAATATAATTTACAAAATTATTTACAAATTGTACTTATTACGTTATAGAGAAGTAAAAAAATCAATGCATTAAAAAATTCTCAGTTTCATTGTTTGTTTCTCTTTATAGTTGTCTTTACCCATTGATTGTCAGACTACTTCTGATGACAAACGTTAATGTCAGATTTTATTTTTTTAAACGTCAGTAGGTCGACTCAAATGCTTTAAACCCATTAATAAGTAACTATCTACATATGTTTCAGGATTTGAACGAATTAAAACAATAATATCACGATTTATAGTAACAAAATTATTTGCAATCGTAAAAAAAAAAAAATTTATTGCCTGTAATTCATTAAATAGATATGCTCTTTAAATTAAAACCCGCACTCAAAAGCAACTCAATTCCTATGACAAAAGAAAGCTCCAGAATAGATTTCTTTAAACACCAGTTGGTTACCTCGGATGCTTTAACACCAGAGATACGTAACTGACATCTCGTTCAGGTCCTGAACGGTTAAAACAATAATATCACAATGAACAGAAACAAAACTATTTGCAATGTTAGGAACACAAATTTATTGCCTGCAATTCATTAAATAGATATTTATGTAAAACCCTTAAAGTAAAACTACTAAAGTTTTACTTATGATTTTATTTCTGACGGATGAATATCTGGGCGTTTAATATCTTTGAATTATGATTTTTTGAATATCTATTCAATAAATTATTTTTTAAAAATAAAACCCGACAAAAAGCAACTCGATTTATATGACAAAAGAAAGCACCATAATCGATTTGTTTAAACATCAGTGGGTTGACTCAAAATGCTTTAAATCAGATAAACGTAACTGCCTAAATCTCGTTCAGGTGCTGAATGGATTAAAACAATAATATCACAAAGTGTGTGTTCAAGTGTAATTCAATATATCGCATATCATATACTTTTATCTTCTTTCTCCGTTCAACTCAAAAATTTAATTTCTTTACCAACATTAAAGAAAAATTTCAACCCCCCCCCCCCCCCACCCCGCAAAAAAAATAAATAAATAGAACCTTTTCTGGGCACTTAAGAAAGATCGAAGTCAATCTTTCCATCCGGGTCATTTATTTATCGCACGCAGAGATTAAACAAGGAGTAATGCATGTATTTTTTCACACAGCTAGAAAACAAACATGTCTGGCAAACCTCCAGACGAAGCGGAGGTTTTCTCAGCAAATATGATATAAATCCAAGTATTCCGTGTTCCAGTCAAATCTATCGACTTCTGGTTGGAGTGGAAAAGTAAACAAGAAATAAAAAAAAAAGGGTTAAATACCCCTCTATAAGTACTTGAAGATAACGTATGATTTGTTTAGTTCAACCAAAAGGGCACAGTTAGGGGCGGTGAAGAAACAAGGGCTTAATCAATAATAACGTGATCGTTTTATCAATAACTCCGCTTCTTATCCACGAAAATCGCACGTTAAACATGAGTCAGCTTATAATTTAGGCGCTGACTCTTTCTTAAATTTGGTTTTAATTGATAATGAATGGTGGTAGATGTAGAAATGATTTTAAATAAACATTGGAGTTTGAAATAGCGGTCAATAAATACAAAAAAGGAATGAAATTGAATGAGAAAAGGAATAAAATTGAATTTTTAAGAGTTTAAAGAAACATCTTTTTTCTTGATGAATTTTTTCTGATAGTTTGAGAGTTATTTTAATGCTTTTGTATTTGAAGACACTTTTATCTGAGATTGCCATTAGAACAGTGGAAATATAGCAGATTCAGCCTTAATTAAGCAGTAAAAAAAAGACAGTCAACTATATTTTATCCATAGTTTGCTATCTGAATTGTAAATAAACACTTCAATGATGATGTCCGGGTGGGGGCCCCTCTAATTCTTCCTAATTCTGCCCTCTTGCATGCCAGTAAATGGGTTTGGTTTTTCGCTCTGCGGTCATCTTGTGCCCATGAGGGCTACACAGACCGGACATACAATTTAAAGTGGATTCCGAACCACTAAGAAACATACATGCAGCGGTCAGGATTTGAACCTGAATCTTGTGATACCAAAGACCAGAGCGCTAGTCACTTGGTCAACAGGCCGGTGCAGTTCAGTAGAAAGAGTTTCTATTTTATGTCCATATTCTGTTAATAATGCCATATCCAATCAAAGTAACACACAGACTTATATATATATATATATTTGTATATATATATGAATTATTCATCTCATAAATAAACGTAAAATGAAGAGCTCGCTCCCAAGCTGTGGGGAGAATCTGCTAAGAGCGATGTTTTCTTTAGAGATAAAAATCAAATCATCTTACATAAATGAAAAAAAAAATATGGATTGATTTGTCGCCGTATGGTAATTTTTGCACACTTCTTTTATATATAGAGGCTAATTAGACCGGGCCTACATTTTAGCACACTTTAGATTAATTAGAGCGGGGCCTAAAGTTTAACGTGGATTCCGAACCCTTAGCAAACGTCCGTGTCTACGCCAGGATTCGGACATTACGCCTATGGTACAAATAGCCAGAACGTTAGCCAATTGGCATCATGCCGCTGAAATTTAATGGAATATATTGCTTTGGTTATTGAAGAGCATTAAATTCTGTATGGTAAATGAAATTGCTCTGTTTGTAAAATATCTTCGATTTAGATTTAAAATCAGTTAATATACTGATTTCTTTTACAGCAATGAATTAATAAATTTTTTTTTTTTTAATTTGGCTAATTTAAAACTCGAAACAAAATATTTCTGGTCATAAATCAAATAAAATGAAAACTGATACTGAAGAACTGATACTGATTTTTAAAAGCTTTGTCAATATTTTTTCATTAAATATTGCCTTTTATAAACAAACGCATTTAGTTCCTATAAGTCATAGCAAAATGAAATGGGCATTGTGCATTCAATTTTGCACACAGCGCGCGAGCGAGTTCGTGTCCTGACACCAGTACATTAACCCATTAACAACTTTCCTCTGAGAATTAGAATCATTAAGGTCATGTCACATTATCCCTCTCACTGGGAATTCATATCGAAGGAAACCAACAGGGCGAAAATGTGTTTGCTTAGAAATATAATTGACATGTAGATTGGGTCCTGCGTTTAGTACATTAAATTGCGTCTAATTTTGAGATTTTGCTCTATACTTACTGCTTTCCTCTTCGTGTTAGTGTAGAATTTTATATATATTCTGAAAGTATTGAAATGCAAAGCTTTGGAGTTTATAAACATAGCAACAAGTCACCTATGAAGATAATTTCATCTGATTTCAATAGTTTTTAAATACTTTTTCGCATTTAGTTCAAAGTATTTGTAATTCTATTGAAATTTTTGTGAGTATTTTTTGAATCAACAATCTGCAATTGGGTTTAGAATAGGATATTTTTCCACATTTATTGTGTAAAAATCAAAGAAGTGAAACTTGAATTATGTATATATATAAACATAAACTATATTATCTCTCTCTCTCTATATATATATGAGAATAAACTAAATTTGAATGTATACAAATATATATTGTTTTTATATATGTTACGATAAATGGAACTAATCCGGTGATTATGTATAATCAATTACCTGCAACATATACAAATACAACAATAATAATAATGTGTAAGTAACTAATAATGTAATAATACAATTGTAATATAACGTAAAGTAACACTAATGTATAAATCTATGATATATGTGTGTGTGTGCATGCTGTTATTTCTTATACCACTTGGTAGACAGCAATATCTAGGCAAAATCGAAGAACCAGTGTAGTATCATGGAAAGAGGGGGCCAGCTTATGTTGTGATAGAACACTCCACAGGTAGAAGTCTGAGTTGGCTCCGTGTTACTGAAGAAGGAGTGCCCTTCCGAGAGGACTTTGGAGGGACTATGCTGTATTTGGATATCGTATGGGAGTGAATTGGAAACCTCCAACCAGGTAATCCGACTCATGAGGCAATCTCCGTCCTAATGCTCACCACCGACGCGCTTTGCCACTGAGCCACTAGTACGATATATATATATATAGTTTTATTATTGTTTAGTTCTTTGATTCCCATGTGGGCGTTATTGCCACTTAAAAGGGTTGAGAACAGTAAAGAACATGGGGTGCCATATGGCAGCCTCTAAGGCATTTAAGAGGGTGTAACGTAAGGAGGCAGACATAAGCAAAACATAAAGAAGGATTAGAATGTCAGAATAATAAAATGCAAATAGCGAATAATGTTGAAAAATAATTTCATCCCCTTTTTTTTCGTATCTAAGTGGAACGTAAGTTTGTCATGAATTCCAAATGCAAATAGCGAATCTTGGTGATATATTTCTATCCTTTTCTATGTTAATTTATTTTGATATTACCCTTCATTTTCTCTGAGTATTGAAATTGTTACTATTGTTTATTTCAATGAATTTTAAAAATTCAAGCAGCGAGGTGTCTTCCTTACAACATCTTGATCTTCAATGTAATAAGGTGAATCTACATACATTTACAAATGAATGCAAATTTTTTTACTGTACATTGTATGTACACGTATATATATATATGTATATATATAAACAATTTTATATATTTTTAGATTATTGGTGCCCATGTGAGTTATTGCCACCTAGAAGGCTGAAAAAAAGGAAGGTAATTAAGGGGGCATATAATAGTCTCGAAAGCATTTGAGAGGGGAGGCGTTTATTAATAATAATCAGGCAGGAAATGAAAACATAAGAATCACTAGGACGGGAAAGGGGGGACGCAACCCGCTGCTTAACTTGAATATTTTTCCGACCCGTGAAATTTATCACGTTTTTACAAAATATATTTATTTTATAATGGCCAAAGTAGTAAAAACCAATGTATTAAAAAAATACATTGTGTATAAATCCATATATTCGAAAATGAGCTATCGAAATTATAAAAAAAATTAACTTTGATTTTAAAATAATATTCTTGCGAATATAGGACAGATATTGCCTGTTTTATTTATGACTTCGCAGAATAATTAAATTATATTCTGCGAACTCATGATGCGCGCATATTGGAATATCTAATATAACAGGTTCTATGTTTCACTTTGTGCGACCTCAGTGACCATCCCTAGATACGCACAGTTGATTGTTGATAGCAGAGCAAACCAGACTCTTAGTTCAAGTTGTTAGAGCTTTTGGTTCAACTTACACGAAATGTCATTTCTCATTTGGTCAATTTCATTTTCTCGAAAATGAAATTGACCAAACACAAAACACGCTCAAACATAACGGACACTATCCTGCAATACCCATTACGATGTGCAAATACCCAAATTGAGATTGATTTGCAAAATTTAGTGAAAGAGTGGAGAATATAAATATTTTTTAATGATTTCATTTCTTTTTAATTCGTTTATATTTTTTAATTTCATTTTTAGTGCTATATATTTCTTTATAATGCACGCTTAGTATCATTATTATTATATTATCTATGTTTACATGTAAGAATAATAGTAAACACAAAAATAATAACTCATTAGGTTTCAATATTTCATTCCAAAATGTCTATAGTGGGTCTAAATCTAATATGATGATATATAATTTTATATGCTGCCCGTGAATTTATGATGTATTCCCAAAGTTGGCATTTGGGTTGGCCACCCTGGTCTAGAATATAAGTCTATATGCTTAGAGAAGGTAGATTTCCAGTGGGTGTTGAGTAATTTATAATTCGGAAAACAAATTTAGGAACCACTTAGTTTAGATTTCAAATGTATAGTATCATAAGGTTCTAGATTATATTTATTATATAAATAAAAAGAGGTTTTAGTACCATATAACATAATTAATCGTTTGAAGAATTATCTGTTTATTGTTTATGTAAATAATTAGTCGCTTAGCAATGTTTAGCAAACTGAGTTTCAGAAAATTCAATTACAATAATTCGTCTCTGAATGAAGTCATGAGAACTGTCGCATAAATTGGTTCTTAAAATAAAACAACATTTTTTCTAACAATCCCAGCAGAATAGCATTATAACATTACGCTTATTTATCAAATTGAGTAAAGATTGCATTGTAATAAGCTTTTATTCAATTGTGAATAAACATGAGAAACACATCATTGAGTCAAGAAATATAATTAATTCTGATAAGTTCATTTCCTTCTCATTGAAGCAGCTTTTACTGTCCTGTTTCATTTTTGAATATTCTTTTGATGTTGTAAAGAGTGATGGAACATTTAATTATCTTTCTAAGCTGAATGCTTTTCAACAGTAAACTATTTAAGAATATGCAATGCAGTAGAAAGAAAAGTTTTCTAATCAGGTTTGTAAGTTTAAAACTGAAATCATGCATTTTAAGTAAATAATAATGATAAATGCTCCTTATAAAGATTCAATTTTTACATTTTGAATTATGAAAAGGATTATTTTTAAAATTTTATCTTCATTGATACTTGTTAATTACTTTAGTTAAATATCGTAACCTTTTAGGATTATTGATAATTAGGCAATTAATAAAAATGAATTATTGATATTAACTATAAATAATTAGATATTGTTATATATATTTTCAAACATAACCCAAATTAAAGTTTTATGTAAGTAAAGTTAAATGTTACGCCAAGTAATAAATCTTTTATACTATAAATTTATTTGTTTTCACCACTCCTTTACAACATTAAATTGTCATTCTTTTCAAAAATAATGCATCAAAATTCTTTTCAGCTATGACAGCAAACACACAGGGAAAATCATAAAGCTCTTTTCACTATGCGATCACTACATAGAAAGACTATGTAATCTTAAAAGGAAAGCTACGTCCAAGAAAACCTGGCCAAGTATGACTTCAGGTAAAAGACAAAAATCCTGCAGCTAAAAATTCCCTTTTCAATCATCACATTCATTTTAACATTAAATTTATAAAAATGTTTTTCAAAAAGTTGCTTCAATTCAAAAGTTTCAATGATAGCTTCAATAGCATGAATGTGGGGGAAACTCCCATAGAAAAAAAACTATACAATCCCAAAATGATCGAGGTCCAGAAGGGCCTATATAAGAGTTACATCAGTAACACTTAAATTGGTTACGTTAATAAATTTTTGTACTGTAAATTAATCAGGAATACAGTACATACTGTACTTTTTTTTTACATACTTTACATGTATTTTTTTTACATGTATTACAGGCTGTAATAATTTTTTTATACTGTAAGCTTGAAGCTGTTTTCATTACTCTAGTTCTACATAGAAACAATCCTAAAAGGGAAAACTAGGTCCAAAGGAACCGGGTCAAAGGAAAGTCCTTCATAAATATTTTTCATTCCTTTTTTAAGTTTATCTGGCGCCATCTATTGGTAGATATATGCAACTTAAATATAAAAACTAAAATTAATTAATTAAATTTAATTACTGAATTAATATTTGAAAAAACTGTATTAACATCAAGTGTCATCCACTAACAGTTCAAAAAATGCATTTGAACTTGAGTGGATGAATGAAAAGCATTTCATTAACGATTGAAAATTTGAACAAGATATATATATATATATAGGGAGAGTGTGAGATAATAGAAGGAATTGAAAAAAAGAAAATACTTTATGCTAAAAATTAATTTACTCTCATCACATTCATTTAAACAATAAATTTATAATTATAACTTTCAAAAAGTAGTTGTTAAAATAGTCGTCAATGATAGCTTCAATTGCATTTACGTGGTGAAAAGCAGAGAGCCCTTTTCACATTTCAAGCCCTAACGTAGAATATGCTATGCAATTCCATAATGAAATATACATCCAGAAGAACCAATATAAGTGTTATTCTTGTTCTTCCTTGACACGACAGCCCTTTGGGGTGATTCCAAAGCCATCTGTCTACTGGCAGATTTCAGAACAGGAGTTGTTTTCTTTTTACTGGATAGGGTTGCCATCCCTACACGCAATTAATATTAGATCGGGACCTATGGTTTAAAGTTGATTCCCTAACTACTACAAACCAATGACACCGGCGAATTCGAACCCGAAATCTGTGGCGATAGTTACTTGTCCATCAGGTAATAAATTTTATTATAAATTTATTTGCTGCCTTCACGGCCTTTATAATATTAAATCAAATGTTTTCAAAAATAATACACCAGTGTTTCTTTTTCAGTTATGACTGAATGCACAATAACAAAGTCCATTTCTTACCACTACACAAAACTTATGCTATCTAAAGGAAAGCTAAACCATGCAATCCTAAAAGGAAAGCTATGCCCACAAAAAGTATTAAAAGTGTCACCTCAAATATAAATTAATAAATTTTTATACAATAAATTCATTTGCTGTACATTGGTGTATTTATAATATTAAATTGTTTTTTTTGAAAAAGGATAGATTAGGTTTCTTTTCAGCTATGACAGCATGCACAAGTGGAAAAGCATGAATATATTTTCAGTGTTCCAGTGCATAGAAAGATGTATTCAATCCTAAAGGAAAAGCTGGGTCAAAAAGTATCAGGCAAAGTTTTACATCAGGTAAAAGAACAAAATCTTTATTCTAAAAATTCCTTTACTCTCAACACATTCATTTAAACATTAAATTTATAATTATATTTTTAAAAAGGGGTTGCTAAAATACTTTTATCGATGATAGCTTCAATAGCATGGCGTGGGGAAAAGCATGAAGCCCCTTTCATATATCAAGCGCTAACGTAGAAAAAGATATGCAATCTCATAATAGTCTGGGTCCAGAACAGTCAATATTAGTGTTACGTCATGTAATAAATTTTCTGCTGTCATCACGGCCTGCATAATATTAAATTGAATTTTTTTTCAAAAATTATACCTTGTGAATCTTTTCACCTATGGCAGCATGCACATAGAAAAATTCACCAAATTTCTTATCTTTTTTTCGTGTACTACAGAAGACTAATACAATCCTAAAAGAAAGTCATGCCCGCAAAAACTAGAAAAAATTGTGATCTTAAATTTAAATTAAAATTTAAATTTTTCAAAAAATTGTGGTTGCTGAAATACTTTTTTTCAATGATGTATTCAAAATATTGTCGTGGGTAAAAAAGCATGAAGCTCCTTTCACTTCTCAAACACTAATATAGTAAAGGCTATGCAATTCCATTATGAAATCTAGATCCAGATGAACCAATATACGAGTTACGTCAGGTAATTAGTTTTTTACTATAAATTTATTTACTGTCCTCGCTGCATTTGTAATATTAAATTGGGTTTTTTTTGTCAAAAATAACATATCAGGATTCTTTTTGAGCTATGACAGAATGCACAAAGACAAAAGCATAAAGGTCTTATTACGTGTACAAGACTTTATGTAATCCTAAAAGGAAAACTTGGTGGCCCACGAAAGCAAGGAAAACTGTGGCCTCAAATTTAAATTTCAATTTATTAAAATTAAATTTATAGTTTTCAAAAAGTTGTTGCTGAAATACTTTTCACCAATAATAGCTTCAATGGTATAGACGTGGGAAAAACATGAAGCTCCTTTCACTTCTCAAGCACCAACATAGAGAAACACATGCAATCCCATAATGAAATCCAGGTCCAGAAGAACCAGTAAAGGTGTGAGGGACAGGTAGAAGAACTAAATCCTCCCTTCCTGCAAACTCATCTCCGGCTTTATACATTTCGATGCGATACATTGATCCTGGAGAGAGGCGAAAACATCGACTTTTTAGCTCAAGGGAAGTACCATTCCTCCTTTCCCCAGAGTGGTGGAATCCCACGTTCCGCTTTACGAGGGGGCTCTAAAATTTACACCCGCGTAAATCAAACTTTTATTTCATTCACTTATTCCGCAACTTTCCCGCCTTTCCAATACACACTCAAATATGAAATTTCGGCTAACCTCTTCCCGAGAGAAATTGTAAACGCAAGCGAAAATTAAAACAGTAAATGTAAAATTGATGTTCGACACTAAAAATTTTTATTTCTAATAATTTGTATTGCGATTTTTTGTTTGTTTCTGTTGCGTCCGTTTTATGCGTAAGTGAAACGAGATTTATTGTTCACGGAAGGAATATTTAAGAGAGCCCTAAATTTCCGGTGACGCGTTTATAAAAGAGGAAAAAGTTTTAATTCTGAGTAATTTGTCCGATCCGAGACTTTTAAATTGATGGATTTAAAGTTATGCCATCAGGTATACGGTTTGCATAATACATTGTTTACTTCCATCTTTATTTCGAAGGTAATATTAATTTCAATTTCCTTTAGTATAAATAAATATTGCCTTAAAATACTGCAGGAATTTTCACAATTTCAGTCAAAGTGCATTATGTATGCATACCAAAGCTGTTTTCTCTCTAATAGAATAATAGAACACTTTTTGTCCTAAATTTGAATATAAATTCGAAAAATAAAAACGCCATGCCAATTCTAATAGATATTTTCTATTTCCAATACATATTTAAAATATAAAAGCTCATACAATATAAATTCTAAAGAATTTTTTTTTAAGTTGACCGAAATTCTTTGTGAAATATATTCCTTAGAATGAAATTAATAATTATATTTTTAATTCCTACTATTAGCTCACACTCTCTCTATATATATCTTGTTCAAATTTTCAATCGTTAACAAAATACTTTTTTTTCATCCACTCAGGTTCAAATACATTTTTTAAACTTGTAGTGGATGACACTTGATATTAATACAGTTTTTTCAAATATTAAATCATTAATTAAATGTAATTAATTAATTTTAGTTTTTTTTAAGATTTAAGTTGCATGTATCTACCAATAGATGGTACCAGATCTAAGAGGAAAATCTCAACTTTATTTATAAAGGACTTTCTGCAATATAGTGAAAAAAAGTAGGTATTCCATTAAAATTTTTTTATATTACATGTCTCTTTTGCAATCGTAAAAAATCATAAATGTCATTTAAAAGTACATTTGTCTATCATTTCGATAACCTTAATGAAAATTACAATATTTATTTTTAGACGATGATAAATAATACTATTATCAAATAGTGCGTTTATTCCATTCAAATAATAGAGTGTTTGATTTCTGAATCTGTCGTGTTATGTTTTATTCAATGAATGATTATTTAAAAAAGAAAATTTTCCTACGATAAAAATGAATAGTAAATAAAGTATTTCGACTTGTATAATTACGTAAACTTGTAACTGTAATTTTTATAGGACATAAGGTTTTAAATATTAATCTTAATAAATATGTAAATGCAAGTTATACTTTAAAATGCATGAATATCTAAATTTAAATACTTTACAGTCAATTAATTCCCTTGAAAATGAAGCAATAATAAAGCATTTTTATTAAAGCCATTGCAGCCATTTAGATTCTAAAATAGTCAATCGTAAGGAAGAAATCTCATTGACTAAATTCCACTTGTATTTTAAACTTTGAATTTCCACATGCCTCTTTTTTTTTTTTTTTTTTTTTTTTGCCATCTTCAGAGTCTGACAATAAGTTTAAAATGCCCCATTGCATTGTGCTAACTGATTTTACCGATATATATTTAAAATCTATATTTTAAATATATATTGGTCATATATGATCATGCATTATAAGTTTTAAAGAAAATTTGCAAATAGACCAAGTTTCTTTGTGAAATAAATTCCTGAGAATTAAATTAATAATTATCTTTTTTTTTTTTGTAGTTCTAATAATTTCTTTGTAATCGGACAACAAAGATGCCATACATACAGTAATTCAGGATTTACAGGTATTATCAGGATATAAATATATATCCTTATAATAACTGTACATATATAAATATATATATATATATATATATATATATATATATAAATAAATATATATATATATATATAGCAGAAAAATGACTTCACAAATTTTAGAATGTACTAATTATAATTTTTTCAATAATGATTCAATAATTAATTATTTATTCATTTTAAAGGCTCAAGATACATTGTAAATTATCCCTACAATACTGAAGTTTTCAGACCATGTAATATCTTGCTGTTTATTCATTATTAATTGAAATTTATTTTTTAATAAACCTTTTCGCACATGACTTGCTATCCTGAAAATTAGATTTTTTTTTTTTTAATTCCTGTGTTTAACAAAATATAAATATAACTTGATGAATTTTAAATGAATAACTGAATTTTATGCAAAATCTGACTGACTGAAGCACTAATAAAGCTTCAGATTAAAAGCTATTATGTGAATTCTTTTCTATGCAAATATGAACAAAATCTGAAGATGATATCTTTTTGCTTTGTCCGTTCATGAAAAACAAGTACTTTTATACTTTATTATTTTTTGTACATCCTGAATTACTGTTCATTTTTTATGTTCATTTTCGTGAATATAAAAAAAAAAAATCAATTATATGTACTAATTAAAATTATACCTTAGAATTATTAAACCATTTCTGTAAACAAAGGTTTTTTACCTGAAAATTTTCCAGATGGTATAATAATTTAAATTTAATGTTTCTCAATAAAGTGCAATGAAGTTAGTGAAGTTATTATAAATATAAATTGTTATAATTAGATTATAAATATAAAATTCTTCTTTAGATTAAATTATGTAATAAAGTTTGCATGTTATCTAGACAGATAAAAATAATAATGGTCTGAATAAATCTCATTATCTGCAAATTGGAAATTTGTATGTAAATTATTATTATTTAAATAATTGTATTTTATACAATCTAACTTAAATTTACGTAAATATATATATATATATATATATATGATACAAATATACATCTTCATATCATAAATATTTTCTCAGACAATATAATGTGAGATATAGAATTTAATGTTCAGATAATAATTTCATACTATTTGAACGTTATTTAACATAGACTTATCCATCATTATATCCATCTCTTCTCTTGTACGCACATATTTTCATAGAAACTAATAAAAGAGTAGTGAAGCATTGTATGAAAATTGAAACGCGACATGATTATGTACATTATATTTATGTTTATTTATTATTTTTATTATTTAAAACATTTTAAATTTCACTATAATATATTTTTATATCCTTAACTTATGGTATTTTCTTAACTTAATACTTGAAATTGAAAACTATTCAGGAATTTAGAAAAGTAATTGTTTTGTTATGTTGATCTGCCAAACATAAAAAATAAATGTATAAATGCATATTAAACTCTCAAAGGAAAAAATTAAATTGGATATTAACTGCCCTTTAAGACTTTAAATAATAATTCAATGATTCTTCGTAAATAAGAAATAACTAAATAACTTCTTCTACGATTTTTAAGTTAGAAAATAACTTCAAAGTAAGTTATTTTTATATATTAACTAATAGTGGCATTTACCAATGAAATTCTTTATACTACAAAACATAATTACTTCTTCAACATAATAGTATATAGCTTTGGCAATATATTTTAAATAAATATATTTTAGCTAATCCGGAACTTAATATTATTTCTTAACTTAATACTTGATTTTAAAAATTATTCAGGAATATGGGAAAAAAATTTTTGTTATATCACGCTTCAACATAAATGTATGAATCCATATTAAACAGTCATAACAAAAAATTAAATAGGAAATTCCCTGCATTTCAAGACTTTAAATAATAATTCAATGGTTCATTTTAAGAAATAACTACAGTTCTCTTCCACGATTTTTTAAGTTAGAAAATAACTACAAATTAGTTATTTTTTATAATAATGAATGGTAGCATTCCGCAATGAAAATCTTTATATTACAAAAAATAATCATTGCAACATAATAGTATATAGCTTTGCCAATATACTTTAAGTAAATATATTTTAACCAATACATATTAGCTTTCTTTCCAATATATTTTAAATAAATATATTTGAGCCTATATATATTACCCTTCTTGCCAATATATTTTAAATATGTATATTTTATCCAATATATATTAGCCTTCTTGACAATATATTTTAAATAAATATGAAACAAAAAAGTAATTAGTAATTCTAATACTATAAAAACAGCGTATGACAATTATTTTAAGTCATTGCATGTTTTATCTTAATATGCCAGCAAAAAAAAAAGCGTCCATACAAATATGATTATTTTAAGTAAAATCAAAAAATATTCATTTCTTTTTGTGCTCACTTTCCACTACTGCAATTCAAAACAGAAACTAGCCTTTTCATTTATTTTTTCATTTTTAACCTTTTCATTCGACAAGTAATTGGTTAGTATTTCAATTTTTAAAACTAATCCAAATCGAAAACTTATATATATCATAATAGAAAAATAATGGATGAATGTACAAATGGAAACGTAAATGAAAGTTAGTTGATTCAAAAATCCATAAAAGGATAAAATTAAATAGGATTCATCATTATATATACTTTTAAGAATTTAATTTGATAAATAAAAACTGTGGCATACTTAGAGATCAATACAGAAAAGACAAAAAATTTTTTCAAAAAGTGGGCTAATTCTTCTTATTACAGAAGTTTCATTTTTTTTAAACTTAGGAATGATTGAAAATATTGTGTGCAATGATTCATTAAAAATCATGAAAATATCCCATTATGTATATTTATCATAAAAATTAAATGTAGGACTCAATAATAAAATTATCCTACAAAGTAGTAAATGTAATAAGCAAAGGACACTAAATAGAGAGAAAAGACTAATACAGATTGTAATGCAGACTTGTCACTTATTCTAACGTATAAATTAATATGAGCAATCATAAATTTAAATTACCGATTTCCACTATTGCTTTGCTTTAATTTAAATAGTTTTCTTTTAATTAAAATAAATTTCCATAATCCTATCACTCAGTGTCATTCAGACAAGACATTCGTAAAAATTAAATGTAGGACACAATAAAAAATTACCATGCAAAGTAATAAATGTGATAAGAAAAACGAACTGAATAGAGAAAAGGACTTATACACATTAAATGTAGAGGTTAACAATTATTCTAATGTAGAAATTAATATGTGCAATCATAAATTTAAATTATCGATTTTCATTATTCCTTTGTTTTAATTTAAATCGTTTTCATTTAATTAAAATATCGTTCTATAACCCTACCACTGTCGTTCAGACAAGACATTCTTACAAATTCCATCAACGAATATTGAAAAGTTGACACGCCGTCTTCGAGATTAAGTTCTGAAAAATTTACGAACAGAACAAACCCATAACCATATTTCTCAGAGCCTTGTCGAATCAGTAACCCCAAATTCAACAAACATCCAGAAGCGCCCCCTGACGTTTAATAATTTAATTTGATAAATAAAAATTATGACACATGTACTTCTCAATACCGAAAAGACAAACTATGCTAATTGTTTTTATTAAGAAGTTTCATTTCCAGAAACATAGGAATGATTGAAAATATTATGTGCAATGATTCATTAAAATCATGAAGATATCTAAAAATTAACAAAATATCCTGCAAATATCCTACTCATTGAGAAAATATCCCGCAAAGTAATAAATGTAACTAGTAAAACTAACTGTGGATAGTACTAATACAAATGGTAATATAGACTTAACAATTATTCTAATGTGGAAATTAATATACGCAATCAAATTTAAATTAACGATTTTCATTATTCCTTTGCTTTAGTTTAAATTGTTTCAATTTAATTAAAATATCGTTCTATAACCCTACCACAGTCGTTCAGACAAGACATTCTTACGAACGAATATTGAAAAGTTGACACACCGTCTTCGAGATTAAGTTCTGAAAGATTTACGAACTGAACAAACCCATAACCATATTTCTCTGAGCCTTGTCGAATCAGTAACCCCAACCTCAAACAAACATCCAGAAGCGCCCCTGACGGCCGACTGCTGACTGCAGCAGAAACAGTTCCGGAAGTAAAACCGCGAATTAAAAGCTTCAGCGACTTAATTAGATTCATTTGAAAGCGATAATCTCGAATGTAATTAAATATTTGCGATGCAGTTCAGGCGATAATGGTGCTTTCTGCGCGGTGCCGGAGAGACAGAAAGTGCAATCTGTGACACCTTGCTCCAGGAATTAAAGCAGAGTCAAATGTTCCATGTTGTCAGCGAACTAAAAACAAAAGGATTTTGGGAATGATAAAGTTTCGGTTCGTTTCGGCGGGACTGTAATCTCGCAAAGATCTCTGCAGAGATAGTGGATGGAACACTTGAAATTAATCTGAATTTATCTCCAACATTTGAAAGGACGTGACACGATTCGACGAGGTATTACATTGTCCTGAATAACATTTATTCTTTTAATTAGGGAAATGCCTTTTACAATCGTCGATGTTTGCATTCATAAAAGGCATTGTTCCCCAACTCACCAGTGTTTGTCTCGCAAATAACGAGAGGATGTTGAACATGAAATTTTAAAATTGTAATGAAGTCGTTCTTTAAAGCCTGTGTATTGATAAGTTTGCAGACAAGGGTTCCCTGCTGTTGATGATTAAATTCTTAAGCATAATTAAATAAATAAATCATGGTTAAATAAATAAAAATAAAAATTGACTTGTTTGATGTAATATATTTTTATTAAATATAATCGATTTCATTATTTATAATATCCATATTATTTTAAATGTGAAGTCAGAAACAATATATTTTTAATTCATGCATAAATATAATTTATTATGTTTTTTAAATAATTTTCATTGATTGTATTTTGGCACATCATTTTCTGAATTGCTTTTATTATAATATATCTTTCTATTGATTTTATTACAATATATATTGTGTTGAAGCAGCCTGGTGGTTATCAATTTGGGTTTCCAAACAAAGTGTGTTTGGTTCGAAAGTCCACAAGCTCTGAAGAACCCTAACTTCTATGACTAGGATTGACTTAATAGATATATGGGAAGACGGACATGATAAATCTGTCAGTTGGGATTTCCTTTTTGGGGTTCTAGGATTTGAAAGGATGATCTAAGCTGGTAATCAGTTTGGGGTTTTCAATCCAAGTGTGTTTGGTTCAAAAATCGACAAGCTTTAAAGAACCCAAAACTTCTATGATTATGATTAAAATAATAAATATGTGGAAGAATGGGCATGATAAATCTGTCAATGGGAATTTCCTTCTTTTGGGTTCGAGGATTAGAAAGGATGATGTAAGATGGTTATCAATTTGGAGATTATCAATTTGGGTTTCCAAGTCTATTGTGTTTGGTTCGAAAATCGACAAGTTTTAAAGAACCCAAAACTTCTATGATCATGATTGACTTAATAAAAATGTGCGAGATTTGACATGATAAATCTGCCAGTGGAATTCCCAACCCCGAATTACTGATCAGGGAATTTCCACACAGACAAATGAGAACAAAACAGGGATTCCTCTTGGTAGAATGACTGGAAAACAAAACTCATGGTAAAACAAAACAAATAATTAAGCATTCAGCCTGTCGTTAGTAAAGCACATTGTTGCAAGTCAATCTACAAGTTGCCCGATTCGTGTAAATTAATAACTCGGCAGCTGGCATGTAGCTATGGGTTCGAATCCACGGCTTTCAGAAAATGTTGTGGTCAATTGTGAAAGCATGTGTAAAGTGTATCGCACTGACATTCCGGTTGCTTGGTTTACTTGTGAGTTTTCTAGTGTTATCTTTCATAGGACATGCAAACGACAAAAAGTCCTATCGAAAGGAAATATATTTTGAAATTGGTGGACTATTCGGGGCATATATGAAACATTTGACCCACAAAGTTAGCAAAAAAAATCTATTATTAGCAAATGGTTAACAAATCCGAAACCTTTTCTTTCGAAGTAGCCACAGAAAAATACTTGTTCATTATTTAACAAAAAAAGCCAGTTAATTTGCAAGTTAATTCATTCTAGATGAACATAATAACATTCATATCGAATAACAAATATTTGACTAATTTTTTTAGTTTCAACATTACTCACCAAACCATCTTCCAATAGTGGGCTAATAAGAAATGTTACATATAAAATACATTATATTTACATTGGCATGAACACGCAAATTTGTATATGCTGTATATTTGAGTATTATATATACAAAAAGGAAACTTGTGTAAGTTTTTATAATGTTTATTTTATATTTACACGATTTATTGTGCTTTTAAAGTGTACATTATTATATTGATTTAACGTCAAAGCGATACATTTTAATGATCGTCTTTCTTCGCTTGTTAGTAAATATTGTATTTTGACCTATTTAATGGATGCCCTGTTTGAATTTTCAAATGTGATTTTCCTTTCTCCATCTACATTACACGCCCTGTTCATGTCACTGTTCTCACGATATCCTTCACATTGAAATAGATGTGTGGAAATAAGTGAAAAGTATAAGCATCTAATCGTGTTTGGCACTTTTAAAGCATAAAAGATGAACAAATGTTTACAAAAAAATCTATAAATCATGTTCTAGCACGAATATGATTCTGAAGATTTGTTAAAATGTACTTTAAAACACACAGATGATTTTAGGATGATAATGTCAGAATCGATATATTAAAGTTCAAGATTTGTGAGTTCTCATTCTCTTTTATATGACACTTAAATAAGTTACTTTTCATTGAAGATCTCAAAAAAAAAAATATTTCCCTAAACTCAGTGGTAGATATTAATTTTTTTTCCCCCAACGATTGATTTAATTAAATTAAATTCGATTAAAATCAATTTTCTCATTTTAAATGACAAAATGATTAAGAGGAACATGACACCATAAGAAAACAAAGCACGTTTTTTCTTCAATTCTTTCTATTAGCTGACACTCTCCCTATATATATCTTGTTCAAATTTTCAATCGTTAATAAAATACTTTTTATTCATCCCTTCAAGTTCAAATAAATTTTTTTTAACTTGTAGTGGATGGCACTTTATGTTAATACAGTTTTTTCAAATATTAATTAATTCATTAAATTTAATTAAATAATTTAAATTTTTTTTTTTAGATTTAAGTTGCACGTATCTAACCAATAGATGGCGCCAGAGAAACATAAAAAAATGAATGAAAATTATTTATAAAGGACTTTTTTTGCAATATAGAGAAAAAAAAAGTAGGAATTGACTTTTGAATTTGAAATTTTTTTTTTTTTATTACTTGTCTAATTGCAGCTGACAATTCCACAATTGGGTAAATACAAACCTAAAAATGCTAATCTTGCAATCAAAGAGTTTTGCATAACTTCCTCTGAATCCATGCAATATTTTCAATGTTAAAATTGGCGTAAAATGTTTGCGTTTGCATAAAAATTTGTTCAATAGCAATTGTAATTACATATTTTCATTTTTCACCTGCCAAAAATTCCATACAGTAATATGCGCATAGTCTTACACTGAGAAACGTGTTTTGGTGTTAACCGGTGAATATCGCTTTTTTTTTTAATAGCTTTAAACCACATTTTATAATTTTGTTTACAGTTTCTATAGAGATGTTTTGTAATTCTTTGTTAGTACTAGATTTTTTTAAACATGAGATGAATGCAACTTTGGGTACAATAAGAGGTATATACCTTTGTTAGGCAGGCATTTTTTACCCGTTTATCCCAGTCAAATTGTAATTTTGGACGTTTTTTTTTACATTTCTATTTTTGTCACTTATTTTAGGTGTAAAATAATAAATTATATTCTCAAAACTTTTTTCAATATTCGAATTAGTTTTTCTCTTTAAAAAAAGTTTTTTAAAATATAACCTCGATTCATTGTTTATTTTTCAGCGACATTTTAAAGCAAAGAATAAATTTAATGATGCAGATGGAAATGCACATTATTCTGAATTGATGGCATTTAACTTTCATTTTAATTCATTTAAATTTTATTCACGGAGAAAGTCAAAATCGTTACAAAAAAGGATTGAACATCCATTGTATTTGAAACAAACTATTTTAATTGAACATAGTTCATTTCAGGTCCTCATAGTTCAAGTCTTGGTATATATACAACTAGCATGTCTAACTAGCAAAACCAATTTTTTTTAACTTGTGTATAAAAAAAACCAGTTTTCTGTCATATTGATGTCATTAAAGGAAAATTTTCATCGCCTAATATTATTTCAAAACTTCATCTTACGTTGGGTGTGAAAAGAAATTCACAACGAGAAAATAAAGGACGATACAAAATTTAAATAATGATTAATGATACAAGAATTAGAATAACAGACTGGAATCGAAGGGTAGGCGCCGAAACGTAGTAGGACTAGTGAAATGAAGCGGTAAAAAAAATTGCAGAAACTCTTAAAGAAACATTTACATCAATAACCATAGAACCATTCATAAAATTATCCAGCTAAGAGGAATTTCATGCAGAACATATCAACACATTATGAAAAAAAGTTGAAATTTCAAACATACAAAAGAAAAGTTGAGAAATAGTTGGAAAAAAGAATAATAACAAAATTCTTTTTGCCAGGTTTTTCTAAGTTTTGTATTTTAATTAATGGGAAAAAAGATTTTTTTAAATATTTTACTGTGCCTAGACATAGTTCTATCTGATTGGTTATGATGTGGTTAAAATTATAAGTTTTTGTGTAAATAAAAAACTTGTATGATTTTGCAAAAAACACCGTACATAATTTAAAAGCGCCAAAGTTCGCTAGAACCCGCCATTCAAGACCGGAGATTCATCACTAACCAATCTTTTTTCAGAATACAAGAATTGAACAAAGACTGTTACAGTAAACGCCCAATGAACGTTATAGAAAAAGTCAGTGAGGAGATATAGTTTCAAATAGAAAGGAACTGAATAACAAGATTATAATCTTTTCCAAATAAAAAATGTCATTTAATTTGGCAATAAACGGCCATTTTAAAAATGAAGTGTTATGTAAGTTAAATGTAACCTAAAGCTTAAATGCAGATTAAAAATCACTAACTAACACCTTGCCACCGCACAAATGAATGCTGAATATTATGGGAAAATGTCCAGAGCGCTAACCAATAGGCCATTATGCCAAGAAGGGTCTTTCAAGAAAGAAGGTGTAACTATCTAAACCAAATGCATTATTAAAGGATAAGATGGAATTCAGTTTTGGAACAAAAGCTGATTTCTAAAGAATTTAGGACCTTGATAACCACCTCTAACATAACCAAAATATTCTTATGGAGCTACCCAAAACATCGGATATATGTAAATATCTGATTCAATTGAAGAACTTCGTGATCAATTGGAAACCAATATACCACAACATTTTTTGTTTCTGGCAATATGTGTCACCATGTTAATTAATGCAAACAGATATCGACACTTTACATTACACACTTTGAGCATTTCTTGTGTTTTTATCTAAAGAAAGTAAAATTTAACATGATCATCTCTATAATAAGAAACACTTCTTCAATTTATTCAATAGTTATTAGTAAATTCACATGTATATCGATGATTTCATCGTATAGTACATCTCAAATATTAACACAAATGATATACGCTAGTAGATCGCAGCTACCACAATAGGGACACTGTATCAAAAAAAAGAAGAAAAGAAAAGAAAACTTGGGTCTCAAAGATCGAATTTTTTTAAGTGTCTCAGTACTCATATGATTGATTTGCGCGGTTGTTTGAATCCAGTGAAGCAAAAACGCTTTATTTCTCAAAAGAGATTTTTGAAATGGTTCTTCAAAAATTCAAACTCTCTGTGACGCTATAAATAATTCAAAAATCAACCGTCCTTTTAACTTATTCGTTTCGTTTCGACTTGCTCACCATACAAAAAAAAAAAAAAGGCTTTCACGTTTATTGAAAGTGTTTATTCTCTCTGTTCCGCTTTTAGAAATTGGATGTTGACTTACTTTGAATATTCATAGGGGTTGGATAAGATTGAAGAAACCTAGATAAACACATAAATATTTTTTTGTGTCTCTTTAAATCGAAGATTGTGTAAAGATATTTGTCTTGCATAGTCATTTCTCCCTTTTTTGTGCTTGAAAAGAGAAATCTGATGTATATTTGGTTGTGTTTTTATTGTTTTTCTGATATGTTTAAATATAACTGAATTATCAATCCAATAGAATTCATGAATAAGCTAATAAAAAATTATGTCTCCAAATTATATCAAAATTAAATCGATGCTATTTATTATCTGGCTTTCAGTACTATAATTACTTTAAAAAGTACACAATTTGTATAATATTTGATTAAATATTTGATACTATGTTTTATAGAATGTCAAAACACATAGATGACATATGCTATGTCATACATGATCATACGTTTTATGATGTATCTCATTACATGTTTATAGCCTATTTTCATATTATAAATAAGTAAAATAATTAAAAATTCTTAAAATATATATGCAATTAATATTATTACTATCATAAAGCATTTGAAAAATAAAAAGCACGTAAAGATTAGACATATATAATTTTATGGTTTAAATGATCTGTCTGATTGTATAGATATAATCAGACAGATCATAAAAATCATAAAAATCAGTTAATTTTTTTTTTTTAAATTTTTATATATTTTTCTGGTTAATATAGAATATATTTAATGTGATCAAGGAATTAAAATAAGTTACGAAAACAACGAAATGTAATTAATTTGACTGTTATGGAAACGTATTTATATAGCAAAAAAAAGAATAGAAATATGTGAATAATATTTACAAATTATTATAATGAGATTGATAAATTTTCTTTAAACCTTTTTATATGGTGTTTATCTTATCTTAATTAAACAAAAATAAAAAAAAAGTAACAAAAATATATTAGTATATGCACATTTCGCAAAATGAATAATAAAATGAAACTACCAGTTAAAAATCATCTGATAACAATCATATGATCCTTAATATTAAAATATTATTAATTTATGTGGTCTTCATGTTATTATATTGGATGTTATTATGCCAATTTATGCTATATGTAAATAATCTGGTTGTTATGGAAACGTATTTATAAAGCCAAAAAGAATAGAAACATGTGTAAATGTTTTAATATTTACTTATTATTATAATGAGATTGATAACTTTTCCTTTGAACCCTTTTTATATGGTGTTTAACTTAATTGAACAAAAATAAAAAAATTAATAAATATGACATAAAAACATGAATTAATTAATACAGAAAATTTCAATGATTCATTTCGATGAAAATGAATCATTAAAATTTAAGATTTCAATGATTCATTTTTTCATTCTTTCGATTTAAAAAACAACTTCATGTTGTCGTTTAAATAACGTGCAAAAAAATACATTAATCAAATTACATGGATGATGTTTAGTAAAAAGCAAATTAATTTTCCTACTTGTTTGAAATTAAAACTACATGTTATCACTTTAACTTTACATCATAATTTCAGCTTAAATCAACTCGTAACTGAAATCAACTTCAAAGTTAAATTACAATCGATACAATCTGTGCGTCATATCAAAGCCTAGAGCTATTGACAAAACTCTAGCTACGTTTGAATAATAAATATTCATCCATGTCAAATAAATTACCGAACAGATTTAAAGTGAAATAGCAGGTTATAGCAGAGGAGTAATTTATATTTTTTCAACAATTTCGAACAGATTAGACTTGTTTTTGTTATATTTTTTAAAAGATATGAAATTTACTATATGATTTTGTTAATTATTAAAATGAAAACACAATTTTATCTAATAAAAAAAGAAAATTTAATTATTAATTGGTTAAGGATACATAAAATCATATTGTTGGATACATAAATCCTATTCTGAAAAAACGAAGTTAACGATCTTATAATAAACGTAACGTTTATTTCAATTACTATTGATTAAATTTATATATTCAGAATAGTCTATTTGTACGATATCTTTATGTCAGAGCTAAATCAACTTGGAATTTTCTGAAAATATGGAATGTATTTCAACAAAAACAATGTAATTTAGATATTTAAAAAAAACTACAATGTAATTGTATGTAATACAATAAAACAATTTTTCAAAACATGAAAAGATGTTTTTTTAATTAATTAATTGATTTTTATTTATTATAATTTTTTTTGTAATATTTTAAGGAAGTTTTTATTTCCTTTTTCAGAGTCAATTAATTTTACTCTTTTTTTTTTATTCTAAATGTTAGCATATTTTTGTTAAAAAAACGAAGTTTAATACATAAACAAGTATTAAAGGTAAATTTTCAAATACAAAACCCGTGTCTAAAGTAAAAAATATGCAAATTACGATCCTTGATTTGTACCGCTAACTATACTTAACCATTGTTAAATAAAGAAAAACAGCATTATTATTTTAATACACTGAAATGTTGTTATTTTACTTTATAGATTATCTCTTTTAATGAAATCATTGTAAAGATGTTTTAAGCATTAAGTTAATTTTTAATATTGGTATTCATTAAATAAATTAAGCCAGAATAACAGAGACTGGATAATTTAATAGCAATAATACCTGGTTATGACATTAAAGCATGGAGACAAATGCAAATAAAAATATTAATTTATTAGCAATATTTTATTTCACCACAGTTTAATTTTTTATCTTCTTATCAATTATTTATTTATTTTATCAGAGACTATAGCGATTAACAATAATGACTAATTCGGACGTTAAAATCAAATATACGTAAAACTATTAAGCAATCTTTTATTTCAGTAGTTTGCGTTTCAAAGAAAATTGTTCCATACCGTTTAAGGTGATACAAACGCTAAATTTTTATCTAATCGAGCATGCTAACAGAGCAGATTTAATATGAGGCAGTTAGTGCCACAGTAACAGTAAGCCACAATTCCCACTACATAAAACAACAATTAAATAAATTATTTTATGAAATTTAGTAAGAATTTTGGCCTACCGTCAATGTTTCATTGACTCACTTATGGCTATATAAATTTCATTCAGCCCTTATATCCCAATAATGGAGTAGTAATCATTATTTAAATCTCAGTGCTAGAAAATTGTTAGTTTACCAAACACACCTAAGAGCTATTTAACGTGCAGATTTAATGTCCTAACTAAATATTGCTACTGTAATGGTAAACCAAAATCCTCCAAAATTTCATAAAACCAAACATAACAAAGTATTTTTTACATTCTATGTTTATTTCTATATTTTTGTGTGAAAGTAATACTTCATTAACGTTTTTTTATATGGCTTATAGATACATAAAATCTTTTTAGTATTTTATAGTCAGGCCATTCAACATTTTGGTGCCGGAATAGTGGCCATTGTTTAATTGTCAGTACCAGAAAATTTTTATTTAACCTTGTATGTCTGCAAATATAACTTGAGGAATTAGTGGCACTGTAACTCCATGCCAAAAACCTTATAAATAATAAAGTATGTTTACCTCATATATTTAAATTAATATTTTCCATAGTAACAGTTTTAATATTATCATCAAAGCAAAACGTGAATGTTAAATTGTGCTTAAATTTAAGTTATATCTATTTTAAAGTGATATTTTATAAAAAAAAAAAATAATAATAATGTTCTAAATTCTCCATAAAATCCTTCATTTTGATACATTCCGTACTCACATGACTACAATAATTCCGTAACAAGAGACGGATAACGCAGCATCGAACTAAAAGGAGACCGGCACGCAAGCGTTCCTACCAGCTCGCATAAAATTGCATAAATGCATCCAGTAATACATCTGCAGGAGGCTGAGAGGGTGCATTTTCGCGCATCGCTGTTCCGAGGCATCAAGGAGCATAACTACGCGAAGCGAATCAGTGCTATATCAGTTTAATATCCGCGCAGTCTGTTTACACTGTGTCGGTAATGTTTCCATTTAGCTCAGATCACTGAAGCGGAACGTTTGTCCAGGAGCGCATATCATATGAGATCTGCGAGGATATCTTGGAATTAAGGATGGCCCTCTGAATTTCAAATTTCTGATCTCAATGAGGGTTCGGACGTGATGCCGGGGAATTAGCAGGTCTATTTATTCATGGGCTGGAAATGGTCCGTTTAACATAGCCGTCATAGGTTGGACCGGATTCCGTGTGACAGCCAGATCCGTCAAACAATTTGCTGGCACCAGATTTAAATAACGATCATTACTTCAGCGATGGACAGAAAGTGTTGAATAGATTTCATAAAGCCATATGGCAGTTGGTTTATAAAATATGGATTTAAATATAGAATTTAAAAAAGTAATTATCATGTATTAACAAGATGATTGTCCTGCCAAGAGATCCGTAATGTCTCCAAAAAAATGAAGTTATAAAATAAAAATAAATAAATAAAAGGATAGATTATTATTTAAAACAGATTAATCTCTTCGCTCAACATAAGAAATTTTCTTTTAAAATACTTTTAACTAAAAAAAAAAAAGGCTGATTTTCAAATTTGTGTTTTAAAATCGCATGCTGAATCTAATATTGATCAATATGAAGTGGCTGATTTTCATTTCTTTTAAATTAAACATTGTTTAATTGATTTTTAAATTTTGGAAATCGGCATAGATTAGCACTATGGCACTGAATCTAATATTGATCAATATGAAGTGTCTTGTATATTTCATTTTTGCTTTAAAATTAAACATTGTTTAATTGATTGTTTAAATTTGTGGCATGATGGCCGAGTGGCTAGCACTATGGCACTTCGAATGTGAATCTAATATTGATCAATATGAAGTGTGTTTTGTATATTTCATTTTTTTGAAATTAAACATTTCTTATTCCAATCTCGGCGTACCATGGATGCTTGTAGTGGTTCAGAATCTAATATTGAACCGTGAAGGTTCTGGTTTAAAATTAAACATTGTTTAATTGATTGTTTAAATTTGCGTTGTGGGAGTGGCTAACTGTTGAATCGCCTCAATATGAAGTGTGTTGTATATCTTTTTGAAATTAAACATTGTTTAATTGATTGTTTAAATTTGCCCCTGGCGTAGTGCTAAAATGATTAAAAGGATGCGGTGCAATCCTTTCTAATTGGATCGTTGAGCGTTGGCATAAGAAATCTTTAATTGGGCCCCTGGGTAGTGCTAAATGCTGCATCAGAACAGCTGCATCAGAACAACAGATTGTTTACTCAAAATAGTGTTTAAGGATCAGTTTATGTTAATGGAGGTTAGTTAAATCATATCTTAACAGATTGGGTCAGAATTAGGTAGTGATTTTTGTAGTATTTAAATAATTTCTTTATCATAAGGTTTCAGTTAATTGAAATGTAGTGTATTCCTGGGTTTATTGAATTTGGTAGTGATGAATTTGATATCAAATTTTTGTAATATTCCTGTGGCTATTAAATTTGATAATTCATGTAGCACTTTGACTAATTGCTTTATAAATTTCTTGAGTCATTAATATACATATACATCGGATTGGTTAGCGTATCTGTTAGGGGTAGACCTTTTAACGATTGTTATGTTAGCTGTCACTTGTTACCAAATTATTCTATGAATGTTATAATAAATAATAATATTTAAAAATGCCTGAATATAAATTTTGAGCATCACTTAGTACTTTTTATTTAAAAAACGGCTAAAATCATTTTTTAACTTAAATTATATCAGTCAATTATCAGAAGTTATTAAATTTCTTGCTATATTTTTTCAGTTCTAATTCAGCTGGCAAACACTTAGACAATTGTGTTTGATGCCTTAAGGCAAGCGCTTCACCAACGTTACTTACTCAGCACCCAGGAGGTGTGTGTAGCTTGAAGATAAGCTACGGACGCGGAGTAACAATATCTTCACACCTTACTATAATTTTATGCAATGTGTTTTGCTGTAATGCTAATCATTTAATGATATAAAACTATTTCAAGAATATAATATGATTTTTAATATGTGACGTTTTAAAACGGAAATTAGAGTAATAAAGTATAGCTCAAGGAAATATGTATTGAATATCAGTTCAAAATGAAATTTAACTTGAATGACTATGAATCACACTTTATTACATTGATATATAAACATATAACATGCTCAAATAGGTACATAAAATTAGTATGGTGTCTATCATTATAATCTTGTACATTCTTTTAACGAGAAAATGAGATAATAATCCAGAAATATATAAGACATCAAAATGGATGAACGCAAGTTAATTGTATTAATTAAGCAATATAATAAATCATTAAATAGAAATTAAAATATGATAAACTAAATATCATAAAATTATATCTAATTAAATTAATTTTAACCATTTCATGCTAATTAGTTTCATAGACTGCATGCTGAGATATAAGTGTTGTTTATTGCAGAAAAATATTGCTACCACAGTTTTAAATTAGTTTATACAGTGACTTTTCTAAATGATGTTTCCCTTATAAATTTTTTAATAGCTCAGTGAATTTACCTGACAAATATATTACATTTAAAAAAAAAAGGAAATTTTCATATTTTATCACTATACTTTATTTCTTTTGTTTCTTATCATTTAAAAATCTGTAGCAATTTCAAAATAATAATTCATTATTTAAGTTATATGTCATCAAACAACACTAATAAACAGCAATAAAATAATACCATATAATTCAAAAGCACAATCTGATTTTCCCATTATAATTAATTTTATATTAGTTATTATAAACAACAGTTGTACAACATGAAATTCGTTAATATTTGTGTGAATAAATTATTCTCAGAAAATTCGCTTATTATTATAAATTGTACAGCATATCTCCGAATACTAAGTAGATTTCTATTATGTCAGCATTATGGATTTATACCGTTTCATTAAAGCATTATTAATATTAATTTAATTAATTTGAATATTCCGTAATATCGATGAATTACTTTCCTATAATAAAAGGAGAATCATCATTTTATGAAGTCAGCTACACATAATAACAGCAGTTATTTTTATCAATTCACTAAAAATTATTTTAACATATATTAAAGATAACTTTTTGCTAAGTGTAACCAAATTTTCATCTATTTCTAACGTTAGAAAATGCATTCACATTAAATACAAAATAATTTTTGGTGGTAAACTATGGAAATGTTTTTTATTTATTTTATGTCATTAAATAATAAAATATAACCATATTAAAAAAAGGGAAATTGATTTAAAACATAAAAGATAATTTCGTGACATATAACATATATTTAACATTGCTTACTTTTTTACCTATTCTAATATTAGAAAATGCACTCATATTGCTTACGATATAATTTCTATTTTAAAATGATACAAAATATATTTATTTTATGCCTTTATATAATCAAATATGTGTTTAAATGTTTTAAAATATGCGTTTAATGTTTATATTTTAATAATAAATTCTATACTTTTATAATGGATTTAAATAGTTTTTTATTTTATTGATCTAATAATAGTACAAAGGAGTTTTAATGGGAAATTTAATATAAATTTTCATGTATTTTAAAAGTTTTTAATTATTTCAACCATTTATTAAATTACACTTTATCCAATTTGTTTATGTTCTTTTTATAATTTGGTTCTTATTTAAATTACACTTTATTTTGTTATGTTTCATTAATTGAAAAAATCTGCTTTTTCAATATATGCAATTTTGATTAAATTATTACAAAAAAAAGGATTATTTATATACATTTTTTTTTTCTTATGCTGAATAACTTAATTTTTAAAATAATTTGGATTGAAAATGTTTTTTTCCGTCTGACACTACATTAGAAAACGACAAAATACTTTGTAAAAATGCAAGAATACATAATTCAATCACTGACAGGTCGATTTTAATTTTTTTAAAACTATGCAAATAATAATTAGTTTAACCAACGTTCTCTATTATTGAAAATATTCAAACCAAATTAGAAATAATTTATTTAAAAACATTGCGCTAATATAATTGTAATATAGGGTTGGTTTTCAATCTACAGTCATTTTATGCGCACGTTAGTTAATTAGACAGAGGCCTACATTTTTCTGAACCACTAACAAAAACCCATATCATCTCCAATATTGGAATCTAAAGTACCAAGGGCCACAGCTCTAGCCAATTGGCCATCAGACAGCAATTTCAGTACATATGTAAAATATTATCAAGAAAAAATAATAGACATTGCATATAAATAGTTTAAACGCAATTTAAATTTTATGTTTCGAAATTGAAAAAGAATTCTTAGAGTCGATTGGCAAGCCTAATTTTCAAATTAAAATTAATTAAAAGGAGAGAACGCTTTTAATAAATTTATTTTTGTAAGTTACACCCTTTATTTTTGTAAGTTACGCTCTTTCATATCGTGCTGAAAAGTATTACAACCACAACAATACATTGAAAACTTTTTATTATTTTAAACGATTGTTACTCAATTTAAATCAGTTTGCCAAGTTTTGAATAGCTTCTTTTGTGTCATGAAAAAAAATAATTCAATCCACTGACAGCTTCATTTTCAAATCAGTCCAAATTGCTTGAAAGATTAAAAATAAAAGTTGCATAAACTTCGCTGCAATTAGAGCTTCATGTCATACTATTTTGTTCCATGTCTCGCACGAACAGAAGTTTTTTATGAATGACAATCATAAAAATGAATGACAATCAATTCTTTCATTAATATTCATCATACGGAACCCAAACAGGCAAATGGAAGTCTTTTAATAAAGATGACAGACCTTCCATTCCTGATCTTGAAGAAGATGAATTGTCAACGCAATGCACCCATTGGTTTGATCACATCAAAGAGACACAATGGAACGCGAAGACATCTCAGGGTAACAAACTGTTCGGAAAATGAAAATGGTTTTTGCTGTCAAAGAACTGAAGTAACATCAACTCTTTTTGCTTCGCATTAAGTGAAGTAAACCGCTTTTTAGAGATATTTCCTTTATGAATTCGATCACAAAAGGAATACTTTCTTTGAATGAGCATAAAATTAATCGATTTAGTGTCAATTTGGTTTCTTTTAAACTATTAAGTTCATAGCTTGTAAATTCTTGTTTATTTTGAAGAACTGAATAAAGGTTTTCTTTGTCTACGTGTATTTTTTTAACAATACAATTTGTAACTTTCCATTTTATTAATAAAATATTATAGTGTGCAGGATGGGCAACTGGATTTCAAATGGGTGGGGTTGGGTTGAGACACATAACGCACAGATTGAAGAACAGACAGCTTTATTTACAAACGCATAAAAACCACACATATACAATGAAACAGACAATATGTAACACATTTAAAGGCTTATAATTATAGATTCGTGGAAGATCTCGACTTCTTTGCCGAAATTCGATACTCAGGTATGCGCGAGTTGCGCGAAATATATTTTCTCTCTGTTTGAGTATCTGTAGAAACTACGTTTAAGCAACTACTACGCAAGGTTGCGTTAAATATATTTCCTCACGTAATCAGAGATTACAAACTAAATGTTTCTCAGCAGGGCACATGTTGCACTGTACCTCCTCTCAGTAAGAGTCTCGAGGTGCTTAGGTTACTACATCAGGAGGCAAGGTTACATCATCAAATTACAATTTATTAAGTAAATTTTCTTATACAGCAATAATATTTACTTATTTTATAACAATTTAATAATCTATTTATACAGTAATACATAATGTATTTTTAATATGGAATTAATAACTAATGAATAATAATTTTCGTAACGTAGTTGTAATGTAAAAATTAAATTTCGTAGTTTAAAATATTTATGTTATAATAGGAAGCAAAATATTACATTATGATTCACTGCCTTTCTGATGTGAAATAATTAATCGATGAATTTTTAAGATAGGCTTAAAATTAGAAAGAAAAAATGTAGTTTTAAAATTATTGTTTTTTTTTCAAATAATTTTGTTATTTCTTGTACATTATTTTTTAAAAATAAAATTCATTTTCCAATTACTTATTTAAGCCCTTTTGTAAGATGTTTTCGCATTTTAAGAATTAAGTAAAAATTCTTTACAAAATTTACTAGAGAAGATTACGACATTTTCTTAATATTTTATTTCCAATAAAAGCTATTTCTTTAATAGTATTTGAAGAAATAAATCCTGTGAGAAAGCATCCGGTATATCATTTTTAAAATGAAAAGAGTAAAAGGTAACAAAAAAGTATAAATTCAAAATAATATTCAAATCCACCCGCCCTTTTATGCAGAATATCATAGCCGTATAAAACATTATCTGAGATAAATAAATATTAGATATTATGGTAATATAATATCTGCTAAAATATTAAGGATAGTAATTCTCAGCATTTAAACATAAGCGTAATTTTAAATTGAAGTAGATTATACATCAAATTTATATGCATTCAATTTCTAAAATTTGCAGAATATTAAAACCGTATAAATCTTTATATATTACAAAATAAAATAAATTTCCACGTAAATATAAATATATATTTCATTTGAAAATAAAACTTCTATACTAAAAATATATAGTGAGCTATTCAGTGAATTAATGCACAATTTATATGTACATAAGTTTGGGGTTAATCCCTTCAGTTTACTAAATTTCTTTAAGATTTTTATACACAAAATATAATCACATTTTAACAATACATTTTGTAGAATATTTAACAGTTATACATGTCAGAGATTTGTTTTTGGATTTGGTATTCGTCGGTTTTAAAATGTAATGTAATTATTTTTTCATAAAATTTAAAAAATAAATTATAATATGTTTTTCATTTTTGTTCATAAAATGCGTAAAGTAGTAGTTTACTTAATAAATTATGAACAATTTTATGAGCAGAATTTTTTTAGCACAATTATATTCTTCCCTACTCGTGGATACATGTTAAGTTAATAAGCTTGAGTGCAAATAAAGAAGACGTCATAATTACAGTCACTACATTAATAAATTATAGTTTAAAAAAACTAAAAACACGCTTTTAGAGTTAATCAAACTAAAAAGTAAAAAATAATTGTTAACATAAGAATAAAATTACTGACGAGAAAATTAATGTCACTGTTCTAAAAGCGTGGGTGCTTTGTATGACATTTTTAGAATGAAACTAATGAAAAATTATAACGATTGATATCGAACACATACGCTTTTAGAACATTGACATTCATTTTCTCGTCAGTAATTTTTTACTTTTTAGTTTGATTAACTCTAAAAGCGTATTTTTTAATTTTTTAAACTATAATTTATTAAACTATAATATTTAAATGAGGTCCCGGTACGAAGGACTGGAACTATAGTTCATACAATATTTTAATTGTGAATAAAACAAAGGCTAAATTCAAATATGTCGAGTGAGCCAGGATTCGATTTAAGTTTATCTGGCGCCATCTATTGATAGATATATGAAACTTAAATCTAAAAAAAACTAAAATTAATTCATTAAATTTAATGAATGAATTAATATTTTAAAAACTGTATGAACATCAGAGTGTCATCCACTTCAAAAAAATGTTCAAAAAAAAGTGAACGATTTTTGAACTTGAGTGGATGAAGAAAAAGTATTTTATGAACGATTGAAAAAATTTGAACAAGATATATAGGGAGAGTGTGAGCTAATTTGTCAAAAACATTTTTTGGGGTGTTATTGAATAAAAAAATTTTTAAAGTGTTTTGGATTCTCAACTGGAGAAAAGCATGCTGTATTAATTGTGTTTGATTTTTTTATGTAATGTACAACCGTCTAGAAACAGACGCTAACCAAATATCAGCGTATCAATGCATTTGGCTTTGAGTGTATACTTTTTATGCATGTATACCACTCGCGCATGCAACATGTTTCCTGTGACTGTTCATCGATTCTATCGATTGAAGCTATTCATCATATCGGTCCAAATGAAACTCCAGAGTTTGGTCTTGAATAAATTCTATTTATGCGATTGAGTGTATCACACAGTGCAACACGGAAGAAAGTCTCAAACATCATTCTCCTTTCTAAATTTACCTCTCTCAAAGGAAATCGAAAGAAAAAATTTCATAGATATTTCTTGCATCGGGGAACTCTCATAATTCATTACGTCTTCTGACTGATTCCAATATCTCACACACAGCATAGAATATACAATCTCTCACATCATAGCATAAAATGCAGAATGACTGACACAATATTCACATCATAGCCCAGAATACACAATGACTGACAGAATATCAAACATCACAGCATAGAATAAAAAATGACTACGCACAATTTCTCGCATCATAGCATAGGACACACAATCACTAACACAATATCTCACACATAGTGTAGAATATACATTCATTGATACAATCTGACACAATCTAGCATATAAAAAACATGACACAATTCCACATCATTCCATAATACACAATGACAGACACAATCTCTCATACATAGTTTAAACTACACAATAGCTGACACAATCTCTCACACATAGTATAGAATACACAATTTTTGACACAATCTCTCACACATAGTGTAGAATACACAATGACTGACACAATCTGACGTCTCTCACATCATAGCATAGAATAAATAAATAAAAACTTTTGAAAAGTTTTTGGATGCTCAATTGAAGGAAAACATTCTGTATTAATTGTCTAAGATTGTTTTTGTAATGCACAACCTTCTAGAAACAGGCGCTAACCAAATATCAGCGTATCAATACATTTGGCTTTGAATGTAAGCTTTTTATGCATGAATACCACTCGTGCATGCAACACGTTTCCTGCGACTGTTCATCGATTCTATCGATTGAAGCTATTCATCATATCGGTCCAAATGAAACTCCAGAGTTTGGTCTTGAATAAATTCTATTTATGCGATTGAGTGTATCACACAGTGCAACACGGAAGAAAGTCTCAAACATCATTCTCCTTTCTAAATTTACCTCTCTCAAAGGAAATCGAAAAGAAAAATTTCATAGATATTTCTTGCATCGGGGAACTCTCATAATTCATTACGTCTTTTCTGACTGATTTCAATCTCTCACACATATTGGAATAAGTATAGATTCTTCTTTCTTTTTCTTTTTGCCATTTTCAAAACTTTTTTTTTTTTTTTTTTTTTTTTTGAAGCTTTTCTTTACCGCTTTTTCGTCATTTTCCATTTGCTGGCGTGATTTTTCTTTCCCAAAAAAAAAAAAAAAAAGAAAAAAGAATTTTTTTCATCAAACTTTTTTGAACTACGCATTGGGTTTCCGGTCGATATAGTCAAAAAGCCCTCTCACTACTGTCTCAGTTTTCGAAATTTCGGTACTGTGTTAAAAAGTTTCGATTCTAAAGAACTATAAAATGAAATAAATGAATGGTAAAAAAATGAAATAAGAAAAAAATTTTTTTTTTTTTATAAGAGAGGACGGAAATTTTTAAGAAGTTTTGTTTATCGTATATTATTTCTGTTAAGTTATTATTTTGTTATCTTTATCAACCTTCCAAATTTCTTTTTCGTCAATTTTTTATTATGGATCGCGATAAGTTCTTTTATTCACTTCTTACAATCTAGAAAAGAGTTAGCACTAAGTAACAAACTTAGAAAGGAAATAAAAAAAAAAAAAAAAATGGTCGAAAATATTCCCAAATAAAAAGCTTCTCTCTGTTTCTGAAATTGAAAAGGAAACGTGGTTTCAAATTTTCCAATTATTGTGCTGAGATTAAAGGATAAAAATTGTGTGAATTGAAAAAATGAGAAGTGAAAACTACATATAAATATAAATTTATACTCTTTACAAAATTTATTTTCCCCTAAAAGATCTTAAAAGCAAATATTATCAAAAGGGCATAAAAAAAGTAGAATTCTAGGAAATTCTTTTGAATATCTATGTTATGTATATATACATAGATATTCAAAAAAAATTTTCCCAATTTCATTTTTATATGCATACATACTTGTATTTTATATGGTGATTCTATATAATATATTAAATATTTATCTTATATAGAGAAATTATTGGAAAGGAGAAGCTAAGGTAGTGTGGAAGAAACTTGTACTTGTAGTAAAATGGGATAGTGGTGAATTTCGGGTTACTGATTGTATCTCAAAAATTATAATGAATTCAAAACAATTTCCAAAGAACATTTTCAGTAAAAACATGGTTGAAGAACATTAAAGGAAAGCATGTAAATTCTAAATGTACTTAGTGCTTCATTGATTTTATACAACCTTATCCATATACTGATTACTTAATTAGAAAGCACTATCCACGCTATCATATTAACGTCCTTAATTATGTTGTATTGATATTTTAAAGCCAAAATTTTAAAACTTAATTGATACCCTTCGGTTGTTGTTATTACGAATCTCTCTGGCGTCTGAAATGCCTACACCAGGTCAAGACCCCGTCAAGAGCGACTGTTCTATGGCTAAGGGTAATATGCAGCTTCATTTTTAGCGAGGAACCACGAGGGCCGAAGAATGACAAAACCTCAAGGCCTATTGGACCGGGACCTACGGTTTAAAGTGAATTCCAAACCACTACAAACATCCAAGGCATTTCAACTCCGAACCCGAAAACTGTAGGTACCGATCGCTAGCTACTCGGCCATTAGTCCTCATCATAACCCTCGGTACCATAACCTTTGTACATTTTCTCTTTCATAAGATAAAGTTCAATTTCTTACTAAAATGGTATATTATTAATTAAATTTCAGGCATCTTAAAGCATTACACTTTTCTATTCATTTTGTTATGATGGTGATGAGAAACCATGGGATTTATATTTTTGAGCTATGGGTATGAATACAAGGTAAGGCCGGATATACGTGCGGTCTTGATTCAGTGTTGTTTCATGGTAGAAATTAAAATTAATTCTTGAAGTAATCAAAATTGCAAGGACTGTGACACATAACACCAGAACACAATTATATAAAAATATTTTCAAAATCATCTTAAAAACAAGTTCGTTTAATATAAACAAATTTAATAAATAAATATACATGTATTAATTGCATCTTCCTTTGTATTAATCACATTAACAAGTAATATAAAAAAAAAAAATTTTACTCAATTCCTACTTTTTTTCACTATATTGCAGAAAATCCTTTATAAATCATTCATTTTTAAGTTTATCTGGCGCCATCTATTGGTAGATATATGCAACTTAAATCTAAAAAAAAGCTAAAATTAATTAATTAAATTTAATTACTCAATTAATATTTGAAAAAACTGTATTAACATCAAGTGTCATCCACTACAAGTTCAAAAAATATATATATTTGAACTTGAGTGGATGAATAAAAAGCATTTTATGGACGATTGAAAATTTCAACAAGATATATATAGGTGACAAAAGTGTGGGCTAATAGAAGGAATTGAATAAATAACTTCAACCACCAATAATAAATATTCATTTTTGTCTTCTACTAAGAGATGAAACGTGTTATTTTTTTATTAAATAATTTTTAGTGAATTCACTCAAATCTTTGGGAACTCAAATTATATGATAATAATTTAGCTACATTTTATGTTAAATTCTTGTTAACACTGAAAAGATATTTTTTTTTTTTTTTTCAATTTTCAGAGTATTTTTTAACTTTTTTTGATTTTTATTTTACAGATAACTACAAGACTTTTTTTGGGTACCAATAAAACATAATAAAATATTACACAATAGGTTAATTAATTATTATTAATCTATTAAGCAAAAAAATTATTATTATTAATCTTATTAAATTATTAATAATCTATTAAGCAAAATTTCTAAAAAGAAAAATATTCGGTGATCCTTTTAATTAAAATGTAATTAATAAATACACATATAAATTGCAAGTAGATTATATTAATATTGCAAACATATGCAACTTCAATACTAATATCAGTACTGCAAACGTGTGAAATTTCAGTGATCCTTTTTAATTGCTAATATTAATTCTGCAATTTCAGTAATAGGCAAACATATGCAACTTCAGTACTAATATTAATACAGCAAACGTGTTCAATTTCAGCACTAATATTAATATTGCAAACATATGCAACTTCAGTACTAATATTAATACTGCAAACGTGTGCAATTTCAGTACTAATATTAATATTACAAACATATGCAACTTCAGTACTAATATTAATATTGCAAACATATGCAACTTCAATACTAATATTAATACTTCAAACGCGTGCAATTTCAGTACTAATATTAATATTGCAAACATATGCAACTTCAGTGCTAATATTAATACTTCAAACGCGTGCAATTTCAGTACTAATATTAATATTGCAAACATATGCAACTTCAGTACTAATATTAATACTGCAAACATGTGCAATTTCAACACTAATATTACTATTGCAGACATATGCAATTCCAGTAATAAAATTAATATTGCAGCATATGCCATTTTGGAATTATCTTCAAGTTATAAAGATCCTGTCAACAGGTGGAAGTTTGATAAATCACAGTTACGCAAAACAAAAGTATCCGAAAAGAAAAATTATTATTGAAACATCAAAAAAATAGCATAATGTCTTTTGAAATTATTACTGTTGTCATTTGTTCATTGTCATTTGTTGTGATGAGATTCAATCTTCTGCATGGTTTGAACTTTTTTTTAAGTAAACTTCACATAATTGGGTTATCAGATTTTTCCCAAAAATAGCAAAATATTCTTCAGAAAATAAAATATTGAAGAAAATATTAACTTTTGGTGAGATTTTCCACAAATTGGAATCAAAATGAATGGACTATTTTGCAAATTACAAAAACAATTTCATCGAAGAACATTGTTCAACAAGTTTAAGAAAAACTCTTTGGTTCATTCAATAAATTAGACCAATATTTACCAAAAAAATTTTGTTGAGGTTTATTATTTAGCAGTTTATAGTAAATAAAAAAAAAAAACAGGAAATCAAGATTAGAAATGATGTTATTATTTTTGAAAATCTATGAATATGAAAAATATTCTGTATTAAAAGTTTGTGGAAGGTAAAAATTGAAATCAATATAAGTTTCCTAGGTGAATTTTTTCTGAAAATATGTAAATATAATTCATACTTTACAATTAAATATTAAACATTACAATTGAACATTGCTCAACAACTGTACAAAACTTTCTTTGGTTCATTTGATAAATTAGACCAATATTTACACCCAAAAATTTGTTTTTGATGTTTATTTTGATAAATCACAGTTACGCAAAACAAAAGTATCCTAAAGAAAAATTATTATTGAAACATCTTAAAATAGCATAATGTCTTTTGAAATTATTACTGTTGTCATTTGTTACAATTGAATTCAGAAATTTTACTTTTTTTCTTCTCAAAACTGGCACAACTACACTGGAATTTCATCAAATTGTTTCTATTTTATTTAACAAATATAAAGATATGTTTAACCACAGAAGCATGAAAAAAGAGCATACAGAAAAAGATATACTGAGCTCAGAAAAAAATTTCTACCCATTCACCATAAATATTGTTTTCGATCCATGAGATTCAATCTTCTGCATGGTTTGAACTTTTTTAAAGTAAACTTCACATGATTGGGTTATCAGTTTTTTTTTCCCCAAAAATAGCAAAATATTCTTCAGGAAATAAAAAATTGAAGAAAGAACTTTTGGTGAGATTTTCCACAAATTGGAATCAAAATGAAACGAATTATTTTGCAAATTACAAAAACAAATTTATCGAAGAACATTGTTCAACAAATGTAAAAAAAAATCTCTTTGGTTCATTCAATAAATTAGCCCAATATTTATTATACCAAATAAATTATTTTTTGAATTTTATTATTCAGCAGTTTATATTAAATGAAAATAAGAAGTCCAGACTAGAAATGATGATTTTTTTTTTAAATTTATGAATATAAAAATATTTTATATTAAATATTTGTGGAAGGTTAAATTAAGAAGTTAATATAAGTTGCACGGATGAATTTTCTGAAAATATATAAATATAATTCATATTTTACATTTAAAATTTGTAAACGGTAAAAAATAAGAAACCAAGATTTTTCTCAAATTGTATACGAATAATAATATATATTTTTGTATGCTAGAGTATGAACTTTATATAATTAAATATATTTTTCTTTTTATGAAATATAATCTATTTCATTATCTAGTTTAAGGATTTTTTTAAAAGAAAATGATGTGTAAAAGGAAAATTAAAACATACAATTATGTCCGGACGTTCTGTCAGAGATAGAATTACAACTTCCTTATCATATTATTTATCCTTAATATTTTTATATTTTATCCTTATATTTCTTAATATTTAAACAGGTTCAGCAATTAAAAAAAAACATTTTCATTAATTATTGATATTTTAAGCTTTTTGATAGTGTTTTATAAATTCCCCAATACTTTAAAAATTTAACCTTTTAACACACAATAAATTCTAGATCACTAAATAAAAGATAAACATGCACACAAAAAAAAAACCCACAAGAATTACATAAAAGTACACAAAAGATAATACATAAAAAGGTGCATAAAAGATATGCACACAATAAATCAAAAAAAAAAAAATTAGGACAAAATGCCAGAAAAAAGTTATTTAGTATTAAAAATATTAATAAATAATACAAATAAGGATAAATTAAAACATTGAAAGGAGTTCGCTACATAATTGTGACCTAGTCATGTGCAATTGTGACTTGAACTTATTTGAATCTAAAAACTACGAATTTTTTTAAATAGTATTGACGTAACATAAAAAATATTTATAATATTTTTAATAAATCTGATTATACTGAAAATAAAGTCATCTTTCATTTTTTCCTGGAACAATAGCAAAGAAAGTTATTGATTATTAACCAATTATCTGTAAAAAATACGATTTTTACAAAACTAAGACGATATTTAATAATCTAATGAAAATAAACATAATTTTTTATCATATTGATAAAATAAGAAAAATCACGGCGATATTATCAGAAACAACGCCTTTTAAAATGTATTAAAGTAAGCTTATTTGATTTAGTTCTTTTATGTAGTCAAAAGCCAGCCATTCATTTAAGAATGACCATATACGAACATTATTCAAAGCACAAATCATAAAAAAAAAACAAATGATACCATCTGTTAAATCTTTAAACATCAATTCAATCTCTAATGATAAACAATTCCTTTATAAAATAAAATACTTCATCGTGATGGAATCAAATTTTTTAATATCTTTTATTTGGGCCGATTATGATTACGATGCTTTTTCTCTTCATTCATTTAAGAATGACCATATAAACATTATTCGAAAGCACAAATCATTACAAAGATACAAGCAAAATAAAAACCTTCTCACTTTTTCTCTTCGATATCAAAAGATACTACAAGATAAAACCCCTTCTCACGCAAACAATACAAAAGATAACCCTGAATGTCGATGGAGCGTGAAGCCCGAGTTTACCATTCATTGCCTGAGTACGTTCGTGCATCAACAAATATTTACCCCCTATCCCATCGGCACCTAAACACAGGCCATAACTCAAAGATGCTCCAGCAAAACAAGACTTTTTACGCGCCGACCCCTAATAGCGGACATTATCTTTATCCATAAAACATAGACACACAAAAGAAAATCATTTTCAGTTGACGCCAACCTTTTCTTTCTTTACGACGCTTTCATAAAACTGCGGCAGTTCGTTCGCCTAAACTGGTGGCTAAATCCTCAGGCCTTATCTTCAGACGGGAAGACTTTTTATGTGTCCTCTCCACGATTGGAAATGTTTCGAAACTGCTTGGAGGGATTAATGCTTTTTTTTAAGGCCGGTATGTTTTAATGAGGTGTGGGTGTTTGTCAAAGAATATTCTGGAAATAGCTTTGGACTAGTCAAAATAACGATGTCAATTGCGCGAGTTAAATTTAATGAGGACCAGGATAATGTACCACCTGAAGATTTTTAGACTTGAAGTAGTAGAGAAATATTTTGATATCCTCTACAAAACCCTTTGGAGTTTACGCTCAAGTTATGAGTAGATTGAAGTGGATGCACGTTAAAGAACATCTAATGAGCTAACGTATTTTCTAATGATGATATTATCTGAATGTCGGAATATTCATATCGATAAATATATTTTTAAAGTATTTTTGAATATTTGCTTCATTTTTGGAAAATGTACGATAAAAAGAGAAAAAAAGGTGTAATTGCTTTATTTTTTTATACAGATTATCAGTTTTAATTTTATTTATGAAATACACAAAAAGAAAATCATTTTCAGTGACGTCAACCTTTTCTTTCTTTATGGCGCTTTCATAAAACTAGGCCTCATAAATAAAATTAAAACTGATAATCTGTATAAAAATAAAAGCAATTACAATATTTTTATCGTACTTTTTTTTTCCAAAAATGAAGCAAGATTCAAAAATACTTTTATTTATCTATATGAATATTGCTATTCAATCATGCAATATCAACGTTGAAAATATGTTAGGATGCTGGGATTTAGCCACCATTTTAGTTCGCCTAAACTGGTGGCTAAATTCTCGGGCCTTATCTTCAGACGGGAAGACTTTTTGATGTGTCCTCCACGATTGGAAAGGTTTTGAAACTGCTTCAAGGATTAATGCTTTTTAAGGCTGGTATGTTTTAATGAGGTGTGGGGTTTTGTCAAAGAATATTCTGGCAATAGCTTTCGACTAGTCAAAAAATAACGATGTCAATTGCGCGAGTTAAATTTAATGAGGACCAGGATAATGTACCACCTGAAGATTTTTAGGCCTTAAGTTGTGGAGAAATATTTTTATATCATCTATAAAACCCTTTGGATTTTTAGCTCAAGTTGTGAGTAGATTGAAGTGGATGCACGTTAAAGAACAGCTAATGAGCTAACATTTTTCAACGATGCTATTATCTACATGTTGGAATTAATATTCATGTCGGTAAATATATTTGTAAAATATTTTTGAATTGCCTCATTTTTCGGAAAAAGTACTATATAAAAAGGGGGACAGCTGTAATTTCTTCATTTTTTATAAAAATTATCGGTTTTAATTTTATTTATAAAATACACAAAAGAAAATTATTTTCAGTTAATTTCTTTACGACGCTTTCATAAAACTGTAGCAGTTCGTTCAACCTAAACTGGTGGCTAAATCCTCAGGCCTTATCTGCAGACGGGAAGACTTTTTTTGATGTGTCCTCCACGATTGGAAAGGTTTTGAAAAAACTGCTTCAAGGATTAATGCTTTTTAAGGCTGGTATGTTTTAATGAGGTGTGGGGGGTTTTGTCAAAGAATATTCTGGCAATAGCTTTCGACTAGTCAAAATAACGATCTCAATTGCGCGAGTTAAATTTAGTGAGGACCAGGATAATGTACCACCTGAAGATTTTTAGGTCTGAAGTAGTCGAGAAATATTTTGAGGTCATCTATAAGACCGTTTGGAGTTTACGCTCAAGTTGTGAGTAGATTGAAGTGGATGCACGCTAAAGAAAGCTAATGAGCTAACGTATTTCCCAACGTTATTATAACGTATTTTCCTAACATATTTTCCAACGTTAATATTATCTACATGTTGGAATAGCTTAATATTCATGTCGATAAATAAAGTATTTTTTGAATCTTTGCTTGCTTCATTTTATGGAAAAAAGTACGATAAAAAAGTTATAATTGCTTTATTCTTTATACAGATTAAGAGTTTTAACTTTATTTATCAAACAAACGCTTTTGTTTAACTGGATACATGCTAATAAAATCTAATTGTGGTAAAAAATACCATGATCACTTAAGGGAAATTTTTTTAAAGCTCTTATCTTAAAGATATATTATTTAAGTGTTTTATTATTATAGAGATCAAACATGTTGTTATTTAAATATTTTAACTATAATAATGGCTTTTGCTTTTCCAGTTTAATACTTGAGAAAAGCAAATAAATAAGATAACAAAAATATTTACGATAATCATTTTGATTTGATTAATGGACTCATAAAATCACTGAGCAGCAAACATTAATAATGATAAAATAGGATGATATGGTTATTTTTCTGTTATATTTTAATTAAATGCTTCATTCTAAAAATATAACATAAATCAAAGTAAACAAGATTTCTCTCTTAAAGTAGCTGGTGTAATTATATTATTTAACCAACTTGATATTCGAATATATCAAAGCTAAAATTGGTTCTACTTAATAAAAACATTCTAAATATGAAATCAGTTACATCTTTTTATTAACTTAAATAAAGATAAAGATTTATTTATTAAATAACTGCTATTAACTTAAAAATAAAACTTAAAAAATCGAAACAAATCAGAATCCGAAATATTTATGTTGTGATTATTTTGAGATGTAATTATATTATTTAATCAAACTGATATTCGAATATAACAAGCCTAAAAAATGATTCTACTTAATAAATATGGAAGTTAGTTACATCTTTTATAAAATTAAATAAACATAAAAAGCTGTTTTCTATGTAGTCACAATATGAAAAAAAAACCATATGGAAAATTTTATTAATATACCCTTGCAATGCGAACAATGTAATACTTTCTCTTAAACAAAAAATTCAATGTCATAGAAATTAATCTGTAATTTCAATTAGTAATCACAGGTGCAGCTATTTTGATATAATATTTATTACTTTCATCAATATGGTAAATAATAGATTTAATTAGAATTCAGAGAAAAGAAGATAAAGTTTTTTTTCTATCCACGGCAGACAAAACCCTTTTTAAGGACACACGAACTATAACAACAAAAATTGTGATAGAAATTTTAGTCAAAGAAATCTTATTTTCTTATGCTTATTTTTAAGAGAATAACAAAATGAAATAAAAAAATATCTGTGATGAACTTCTTAAAATTTTGATACAAGGGAAATATTGTTTTATTTTTTTTTACTCTGATTTATTTCCTACTTTTTATTTACAGAATGACAAAAAGATAATAAAAAATGTACACTATGTTTGTTCTAAAGCTTTTTATTTTCAGGAATTGTTGTCAGAAAATGTCTGTCTGTTTTTTGAAATACACTTCAAAGTGAAAATATGTTTTCTTTACTTCTCGAGTCTCACAAACACTTTCTTTGTAAAAATTTATTCAGTGTATTCAAACCTATACTAGAAAAAAATTTCTTCATGTTGAATTTTAGAATTTTGCAATTTAATACAGTGTAAAGTCTAAAAATGAATATATCCGCTAATCAATAACTATTAACTACTTATTTTTACTTCAACATATTTAGTACAAGATAAAACACTAAGAAATGATGACATTTAAATGGTAGTCTTCAAATTTTTTTAGCTCACAAATAGCTGAAAATGAAATATTGAAAAACTGAATTGTCACAAATTGAAATGTTGAGTAGGACAAAATTGAAAAAAAAATCCAAAGAACTCTGAACCAGAAATCTTTCTTTTTTTTTATTTTTTTGTTAAATAAATTAATATCTTCTTTATTATAGCAGCTAACATTAGAATTCTACTGAAATATAATATATATTGCAAGTAAAATCTTCCTCTGTATTATGTATAACAAGTCACAACAAGATACATATTTTTATGCTTTTTTGAAACAATTAGCAGAACCAAAAATATTTTTTCAATGAAACTAATATCAAATCATTGTTGCGTTTTTCCCACGGGAATAGTTATGGCATTTCATTCATAAAAGAGAGGAATGTATATTTTTTTGGCAAGTACATAATAATACCTAATCACACAAATTTGACATCTAATAAACACTGTTGTGGGTAGTTATATTACATGCAATGAGTGTTTTGTACTAATGAGAACACAAATATGATTGCAGATATTCAGTGTCATGGGTAATGAGACTTCATGAAATTTGCGATTGTCTGAGCGATCTTCACAGGCGAAACAATTACAGATATGATATGGACTACACCATGAAGTGTTGCATCGTAATTGGTGATAGACACGGGCTGAGTAAATTTCTACTCCAATCAACGAGAGGGAAGCTGATCCTTCACAACTGTTGACGAATTTTCTTAAATTGAGAATTTGTAAAAGAAAGGTGAGAACTATGTACAGAGTCGACTGGAAGCGTTGTTTTCCTTTTTTTTCACTGAAGGGACTGAATAAGCCTAAGTATCCACCTGGTTTCAAAGAGAGCTTCTTGTGGTTCTTAAATCACGTTGTGTGATGATTAAGGTTTACAGCAGATAAGGCAAAAAGTTTTGACTCGACAACTCTGAAAATCTTCGAACTTGGAGTTAACTGCACTTGTGATTTAATCGTACACTTGTGATCAAATTTGTGTCTTTAATATTCAATTCTTTGTATAATAACCTATATTCTGTATCTGTATACATATAATGCTTGTATAAAGATTAAAATAACCCTCTTCTTGAAGCCGTTATAGGTCTAGTATAGGCCAATACGTTACAACATCAAATTTTCTTTCGAAATACTTGTTTGTTCCATTATTTTGATCAGGGGTTATTAAAATTAAAATTTTTAATTTAATTTTTTTTATAAATCTTGTACTAAAATTTTACATCATTATTTAATTTCAACGTTAAAAATTATTTTCGAAAGCCATCATAAAAACATTAATCAAACATAATTAGAGTGATGTAACATCATTTTAGCAATAACATTAAAGTCTCTGAGGCATAAACGGTTACGTTTCAGAAAAGACTACTTCGATACTTACAAACAATCAAAGATAAGAACTAAGCAATAAACAAATAATAAATAATATTCTCATAGGAACAGCTGTAGATAAACTTAGTTGTAGCTGCAAAGAAATTCAGTTCATCTAACATTAATTACCTTACATATCCCTCAAGGTGTAAGAACGAAAACTAGTCAAAATAAAAGAATGCTTCTAATAAAAAAAAAACGGAAAAAACTCCAAAGCACCAAAAAAAAAGAACTCATCAGCAGAAAAGGAAAATTATATATATATAATATGCAGTTAGTATCAGAGGCAGAATTCCTGAATTAATTGCTACCATTTAGATAAACGTTAACATATTTTTTTTGTGCCATTCTTTGTGGAAGCTTAGAACAGAGAAAAAAAAAAGCAGTCGAAAAAACAGATAACATCGAATGAAGTACACCTGGTGTTTTTATTGTCGCCAATCAAGCCAAAATAAAACAAAAATACGCCAACGAAAAACACATGGTGTGTATGTGGGTGGTGGGGAGGGATTCACTTCCTTCGTTATTAACTAAAGGATGCAATACTTGCAATTCATATAAATCCAGAGGCAATTTCCGGTTTTATTCATTTTTTGTGTGTGTTTTTTTTTTTTTTTTGCTTGTAGTAAGCGGGAAGAAAGAGAGCGGGAAAATTAAATTAACCGCAGGCCTTCGAGAACATTACTTTCGTTGGCTCTAATTAAATTTATTGCATATTTGCAGCTGAAGTATTATTACAATTAAACGGGTTGCCAGTAGCTTGAAACAAAGCAAGATTAGATGGTTTTCGGGCTTTCTAAAATTAGATAACGTGGCTTGGTTTATTTTCTTGGAAGCGCCTTTTAACTGCTTTCTTCGACCCCACGAGAATACGAATTAAAAGTGCACGAGGAATTAAAGGGGCACATTAATTTAAAATAATTTGTTTTCGTCGTACATTTATTTTGTAATGAGATAAATAGGTTTTCAAAATCTTTAACAAATTGCTGATCTACATGAATCATCAAATAAGAACTGTATATATTAAAAATTACGATATTTAATGTAAACAGATTTACATGCATCCGCCAGAAAGGACTGTATATTAAAAATTACAATGTTTAATGCAAAACAGATCTACATGCATCGTCTAGAAAGAACTTTATATTAACAATACAATGTTTACTGCAAAATATATTTACATGCATCGTCCAGAAAGGACTGTATCTTTAAAAATTACGATGTTTAACGCAAAATAGATTTACATGCATCGTCAAACACGAACTGTATATTAAAAATTTACGTTGTTTATTGCAAAATTTTTTTTAAGGTTTTTGATTTTTATGTGCATTAAATAACCAGTATGATTTCACTTAACTTTTTACCAGAATTTTTCTACTGAATTAAATAATGATATATTTTACTGTAGTAAAAGTATTTACATTTCATTATAAAATATGAAAATGATATTATTACGTTAGAAATTTCTCTTTGTTCAAAATATATAAACAAATTTCTGAAAATTAAGGTCAGCCACAGAAAAGGAAATTAGATTCGACGTAGATTTGAGAACTGTGAAAAATCTCCGACCTTGAGTGAACTGCACTTGTGATTTAATCGTGCACTTGTGATCAAATTTAAACTTTTTAATTTTTATTTCTTTCTATAATAACCCAAAGTCCTGGTCAAAGTCAAGGTCCAAAGTCCATAAATGAATAATAAAGTATTCCCATGAATCATCAAGACGCTATCTTCTTAAAGTCGTTATAGATCTAGTATGGGCCGAGACCTTACAACATCAAATTTGCTTTCGAAGTACTTTTCGTTCTATTAATTTTATGATGGATTATTAAAATAAAATTACAATTTTTAATTTATTTTTTTATAAATCTTGTACTGAATTCAATTTTGCATCATTATTAAATTTGGACGTTAAAAATTGTTATCAAAAAAATCATAAAAATATTAAGTAAACCTAATTAGAGTGATGTAACATCATTTTAGCAATAACATTAAAGTCTCTGAGGCATAAACGGTTATGTTTCAGAAAAGACTAATACTTACAAACAATACAAAAGACCGATACTTACAAACAATCAAAGATAAGAACAGAGCAATAAACAAATAATAACTAATATTCTCATAGGAACAGTTATAGACACACCTATCTGTAGCTGCAGCGAAATTCTGTTCATCTAAAATTAATTACCTTACATATCTCTGAAGGAGTAAGAACGAAAACTAGTCAAAATGAAAGAATCCTTCTAATCAAAAAAAAGGAAAAATTCCAGAGCACCAAAAAAGGCCTCAGCAGCAGAAAAGGAAAATTATATATATATAATATGCAGTTAGTATCAGAGGCAGAATTCCTGAATTAATTGCTACCATTTAGATAAACGTTAAAATATATTTTTTTTTGTGCCATTCTTTGTGGAAGCTAAGAACAGAGAAAAAGCGTCAGTCGAGAACAGATAACATCGAATGAAGTACACCTGGTGTTTTTATTGTCGCCAATCAAGTCAAAATAAAAGAAAAAACGCCAACAAAAAAAAGATGGCGAGTATGTGGGTGGTGGGAGGGATTCACTTCCTTCGTTATTAACTAAAGGATGCACCACTTGCAATTCACATATAAATCCAGAGGCAATTTCGGTTTTTTTTTTATTTTTTTGTGTATGTGTGTTTTTTTTTTTTGCTTTGTAGTAAACGGGAAGGAAGAAAGCGGTAAAAATTAAATCAACCGCAGGCCATCGAGAACATTGCTTTCGTTGGCTCTAATTAAATTTATTGCATATTTGCAGCTGAAGTATTATTACACGTTTCAAACGGGTTGCCAGTTGCTTGAAACAAGGCAAGATTAGATGGTTTTCGGGCTTTCTAAAATTAAATAATGCGGCTTGAATTATTTTCTTGATAGCGCCTTTTTTTAACTGCTTTCTTCGAACCCACGGGATTACCAGTTAAAACAGCACGAGGAATTAAAGGGGCACATTAAATTAGAATAATTTGTTTTCGTCGTACATTTATTTTGTAATGAGATAAATAGGCTTTCAAAATCTTTAAGAAATTGTTGATTTATATGGATCATGACGTAAGAGCTGTATATTAAAAATTACAATGTTATATGCAAAACCTTTTTTTCAGGTTTCTTACTTTCCTGTGCATTAAATTGCCAGTTTTATTTCCCCTTTTACAGAATTTTTATGCTGAATTAGATAATGATAATTTTACTGTAGTAAAAGCATTTAAGTTGCTTTACAAAATGAGAAAATAATATTATTCTTTTGTTCAAATATCTCTTGTTAAAAATATTTAATAAATTATTGATTTGCATGCATCCACTCAATTGATTCTTTTTTTTCTTTTTTAAAAACCGTTTTTTCGATTTATTATAGGCCAAGACAACAACAAATTTTCTCTTGAAATACTTTTTTTCCTTTGTTTTTTTTATGATGGTTTATTAAATTAATATTTTATAAATATTGTTTTAAAAACTGTCTACATCATTATATAATTTCTAATATACAAATTATTATAAAAAAGCCATCATAAAAATTATAAGCAAACCTAATTAGAGTGATGTAACATCATTTCAGCAATAACATTAAAGTCTCTGGGGCATAAACTGTTATGTTTCAGAAAAGACTAATTTACAAACAATACTTACAAACAATCAAAGATAAGAACTAGAGCAATAAACAAATAATAACTAATATTCTCACAGGAACAGTTATAGATAAACCTATCTGTAGCTGCAGCGAAATTCAGTTCATCTAAAATTAATTACCTTACATATCCCTGAAGGAGTAAGAATGAAAACCAGTCAAAATGAAAGAATCCTTCTAATCAAAAAAAAGGAAAAACTCCAGAGCACCAAAAAGACCTCAGCAGCAAAAAAAAGAAAATTATATATATATAATAAGCAGTTAGTATCAGAGGCAGAATTCCTGAATTAATTGCTACCATTTAGATAAACGTTAACATATTTTTTTTTTGTGCCATTTTTGTGGAAGCTTAGAACAGAGAGAAAAAGCGTCAGTCGAGAACAGATAACATCGAATGAAGTACACCTGGTGTTTTTATTGTCGCCAATCAAGCCAAAATGAAAACAAAAAAAACGCCAACAATAAAAAAGATGGCAAGTATGAGGGTGGTGGGGAGTGATTCACTGCCTTCGTTATTAACTAAAGAATGAACCACTTGCAATTCATATAAATCCAGAGGCAATTTACGGTTTTATTTATTTTTGTAGATGTGTGCTTTTTTTTTTTTGTAGTAAGTGGAAGGAAGAAAGCGGGGAAAAATTAAATCAACCGCAGGCCATCGAGTACATTACTTTCGTTGGCTCTAATTAAATTTATTGCATATGTGCAGCTGAAGTATTATTACAATTAAACGGGTTGCCAGTTGCTTGAAACAAGGCAAGGTTAGATGGTTTTCGGCCTTTCTAGAATTAGATAACGTGGCTCGGTTTATTTTTTGAAAGCGCCTTTTAACTGCTTTCTTCGAGCCTGGGAGAATACGAGTTAAAAGAGCACGAGGAATTAAAGGGGCACATTAAATTAGAATAATTTGTTTTCGTCATACATTTATTTTGTGATGAGATAAATAAGCTTTCAAAATCTTTAACAAATTGATGATTTACTTGGATCATAAAAGTAAGAACTGTATATTAAAAATGACGATGTTTAATGCAAAACAGATTTACACGCATCGCCAAGGAAGAACTGTATATTGAAAATTACGACTATAATTGCAAAACTTTTTAAGGTTTTTGATTTTATGTAATTACCAGTATAATTTCACTTATTTTTTTACCGGAATTTTTCTACAGAATTAGATACTGATACTTTACTGCAGTAAAAGCACTTAAAATTCATTTTAAAATGAGAAAATTATATTAATCTACTTGAAATAGGCTTTCAAAATATTTAACAAATTGATGATTTACATAGATCATCAAGTAAGAAATAAAAATTATAATATTAAATATTAAAAATTACAATGATAAATTCGAATCTTTTTTCAGGTTACTAATTTTTATGTACATTAAATTACCAATATGATTTCACTTATTTTACCACAATTTTTCTACTGAATTATATAATGATACTATTACTGTAGCAAAAAAGCATTTAAATTTCACTATGAAATGTGAAAATAATACTATTCTGTTAGAAATATACTTTGTTCAAAATATTGAATAAATTGTTGATTTGCATCATGCAGCTTTTTTTTGAAACCGTTTTTGATTTAGTATAGGCCGAGACGTTACAACATCAAATTATGTTTTGAAATACTTTGTTGTTCCATTATTTTGGTATAGGATTATTAAATTAAAATTATCAATTTAATTTTTTATAAATCTTGTTCTGACTCAATTTTACAGCATTATTTAATTTCTACGTAAAAAATTATTATCAAAAAGCCATCATAAAAATAAGTAAAAACCTAATTAATCTGACTCCAATTTTACAGCATTATTTAATTTTTACGTTAAAAATTATTATCAAAAGCCATCATAAAAAATAAGTAAGCCTAATTAGAGTGATGTAACATCATTTTAGCAATAACATTAAAGTCTCTGGGGCATTAGCTGTTATTTTTCAGAAAAGACTAATTCGATACTTACAAACAATCAAAGATAAGAACTACGCAATAAACAAATAATAAATAATATTCTCACAGGAATATCTATAGATAAAACTATCTGTAGCTGAAGCGAAATTCAGTTCATCTAAAATTAATTACCTTACATATCCCTGAAGGAGTAAGAACGAACACTAGTCAAAATGAAAGAATCCTTCTAATCAAAAAAGGGAAAACTCCAGAGCACCAAAAAGAGATCAGCAGCAGAAAAAGAAAATTATATATATATATATAATATGTAGTTAGTATCAGAGGCAGAATTCATGAATTAATTGCTGCCATATAGATAAACGTTAACATATTATTTTTGTTTGTGCCATTCTGTGTGGAAGCTCAGAATAGAGAGAAAAGCACCAGTCGAGAACAGATAACATCGAATGAAGTACACCTGGTGTTTTTATTGTCGCCAATCAAGCCAAAATAAAACAAAAAACGCCAACAAAAAAAATGGCGAGTGTGGTGGCGGGGAGGGATTCACTTCCTTCGTTATTAACTAAAGATGCACCACTTGCAATTCATATAAATCCAGAGGCAATTTCCTGGGTTTTTTTTCTGTGTGTGTGTTTTTTTTTCTCGTAGTAAGCGGGAAGAAAGAGAGCGGGAAAAATTAAATCAACCGCAGGCCTTCGAGAACATTACTTTCGTTGGCTCTAATTAAATTTATTGCATATTTGCAGCTGAAGTATTATTACAATTAAACGGGTTGCCAGTTGCTTGAAACAAGGCAAGATTAGATGGTTTTCGGGCTTTCTAAAATTAAATAATGCGGCTTGAATTATTTTCTTGATAGCGCCTTTTTAACTGCTTTCTTCGAACCCACTTGATTACCAGTTAAAAGACCACAAGGAATTAAAGGGGCACATTAAATTACAATAATTTGTTTTCGCCGTACAGTTATTTTGTAATGAGATAAATAGGTTTTCAAAATTACGATGTTTAATGCAAAGCTCTTTTCAAATTAATGCTTTTTATGTGCATTACCAGTAATATTTCATTTAATTTTTTACTTGAATTTTTTGTGCTGAATTAGATAATGATATTTCTACTGTAGTAAAAAGCATTTAAATCTCATTATAATATGTGAAAACTATATTATTCTGTTAGAAATATCTCTTGTTCAAAATATTAATAAATTGTTGATTTGCATACGTCATCAAGTGACCCTTTTTTTTGAAATAGTTATAGATTTAGAATAAGCAGAGACGTTACAATAAAAGAGCACGAAAAGACCTTAGCAGCAGAAAAAAGAAAAATTTTATATATAATATGCAGTTAGTATCAGAGGCAGAATTCCTGAATTAATTGCTACCATCTAAATAAACGTTAACAATTTTTTTTTTTTTTGTGCCATTCTTTGTGGAAGCTTAGAACAGAGAGAAAAGCATCAGTCGAGAACAGATAACATCGAATGAAGTACATCTGGTGCTTTTATTGTCACCAATCAAGCCAAAATAAAACAAAAAACATGTCGAGTATGTGGGTGGTGGGGAGGGTTTCACTTCCTTCGTTATTAACTAAAGGATGCACCACTTGCAATTCATATAAATCCAGAGGCAATTTCAGGTTTTTTATTTATTTTTTTTTTTTTTTGTGGGTTGGTGGGTTTTTTGCTTGTAGTAAGGAAGGAAGAAAGCAGGAAAATTAACTCAACCGCAGGGCATCGAGAACATTACTTTAGTTGGCTCTAATTAAATTTATTGCATATTTGCAGCTGAAGTATTATTACAATTAAACGGGTTTGCCAGTTGCTTGAAACAAAGCAAGATTAGAGGATTGCGGGCTTTCTAAAATTAGATAACGTGGCTCGGTTTATTTTGTTGAAAGCGCCTTTTTAACTGCTTTCTTCGAGCCCGCGAGATTACGAGTTAAAAGAGCACGAGGAATTAAAGGGGGCACATTTAAATTAGAATAATCTGTTTTCGTCGTGCTTTATTTTATAATGAGATAAATAGGCCTTCAAAATCTTTAACAAATTGTTGATTTTTATGGATTATCAAGTAAGATCTGTATATTGAAAATTACAATGTTAAATGCAAAACTTTTAGGTTAAGGATTTTTATGTGCATTAAATTACCTATTTTATTTCACTTAATTTTTTTTCATCAGAATTTGTTTATTGAATTAGATAATGTTATACCATAGTAAAAAGCATTTAAATTTCATTTTAAAATGTGAAAATGATATTATTCTGTTAGAAATGTCCAAAATATTTAACGAATTATTGATAATTGAGTATGCCACCGTCAAGGCAATTAGATTCGATGTAGACTCAGAACTCTGAAAATCCACGACCTTGGAGTAAACTGCACTCATGATTTAATTCTGACCATTTATCAAATGTATATTTTTGATTTTCATTTATTTGTATAATAACCCAGAGTTCTTTATCGATAAATAAATAATAATGTGTTCCCATAAAACTTCACGCGGCCGAGACTTTACAACATTAAATTTTCTTTTGCAATATTTTTTGTTCCATTATTTTCATTATGAGTTATTAAAATTAAATTAAATTTTCAATTTAATTTTTTTTTTTTATAAATCTTGCAGTGAATTAAATTTTTAAATCATTGTTTAATTTATACGAAAAATTATTATCAAAAGCCATCATAAATATATCAAGCAAACCTAATTTGAGTGATGTAACATCATTTTAGCAATAGCATTAAAGTCTCTGACGCATAAACTGTTATGTTTCAGAAAAGTCTAATTCGATACTTACAAACAATCAAAGATAAGAACTAAGCAATAAACAAATAATAACTAATATTCTCACAGGAATATCTATAGATAAAAATATCTTTTGTTGCAGCAAAACTCAGTTTATCTAAAATTAATTACCTTACATATCCCTGACGGAGTAAGTACGAACACTAATCAAAATGAAAGAATCCTTCTAATCAAAAAAAAGGGAAAAACTCCAGAGCACCAAAAAAGACCTCAGCAGCAGAAAAAGAAAATTATATATATATAATAAGCAGTTAGTATCAGAGGCAGAATTCCTGAATTAATTGCTACCATTTAGATAAACGTTAACATATTTTTTTGTGCCATTCTTTGTGGAAGCTTAGAACAGTGAGAAAAGCAGCAGTCGAGAACAGATAACATCGAATGAAGTACACCTGGTGTTTTTATTGTCGCCAATCAAGCCAAACTAAAACAAAAAAAACACCAACAAAAAATGGCTAGTATGTGGGTGGGGAGGGATTCACTTCCTTCGTTATTAACTAAAGGATGCACCACTTGCAATTCATATAAATCCAGAGGCAATTTCCGGTTTTATTTATTTTTTTTTGTATGTGTGTTTTTTTTTTTTTTTTTTTTTTTTTGCTTGTAGTAAGCGGGGAAGAAAATTAAATCAGCCGCAGGCCATCGAGAACATTACTTTCGTTGGCTCTAATTAAATTTATTGCATATTTGCAGCTGAAGTATTATTACAATTAAACGGGTTGCCAGTTGCTTGAAACAAGGCAAGATTAGATGGTTTTTGGGCTTTCTAAAATTAGATAACGCGGCTCGGTTTATTTTCTTGAAAGCGGCTTTTTAACTGCTTTCTTCGAGCCCACGAGAACACGAGTTAAAAGAACACGAGGAATTAATGGGGCACATTAAATTAGAATAATTCGTTTTCGTCTTACATTTATTTTGTAATGAAATAAATAGTCCTACGAAATCTTTAACAAATTGTTGTTTTACTTGGATCATTAAATAAGAACTGTATATTAAAAATTATTTAGATAAATTCAAATATTTTTCAGGTTATTAATTTTTATGCCATTAAATTAACAGTGTGATTTCATTTAATTTTTTTACCAGAAATTTTTCTACTGAATTAGGTACTTTTTTACTATAGTAAAATCAATTTAAATATTATCATAAAATGTGAAAATGATGTTATTCTGTTTAAAACAAGATGTTAAAAAATGAAAATTTTTATTAAACATCAATTAATTTCTGGTGAGCCAATAGACGTTTAATATGGGGTCACGGTGGTAAAAGTATATAATAAATTAAAACTAAAAATGTAAATAAAATTTATGTATGAAAGAGAAAAACCAAAAACTGTACCAAAAAAAAAAAAAATATCCCTTAATGATTAAAGATAATTATGGAAAAGACAAGTTAGAAGCGAATATTGGAAAATTACCCATTCGGCTTATGCCAATAGTAGCACTTATAACTAAAATTGACCTAATTTACGTGCCTTATTTTTGGAATGTTGCAAAAACTGTAGAGAAAAACAAGAAGTGTCTATGACATCATATACATAATTCCTCTTCCAATTGCACAACATATGTCAACAAAACACCATCTAATAAGATACCAAACCAATAAATTGAAAAACGCTTTGAAGAAATACAAATTGGATAATAATCTTAGATGATATAATTTAAATGATTATCTTCAGAATAAAACAGAACAACTGTATTCAATTGTGGTAAAGTGATGTTATCACACATAGATAAGAAAAAAATATTCTTCCTTGATTAAAGACAGTTATGGAAAAGACAAGTCTAATGCAAATATTGGAAACAGCTAGGTTTATGCTAATTGTAACATGTATAACTAGTTGGTGTGTTTGACCTAATTTCGATGCCCTCTTTTTACATATGCTGCAATAACTGCGGAGAACAAGAATAATCTATGCCATTATATACGTAATTCACTTCCCATTGCGCAATATATGTCAGCAAGACATCATCTAATAAGATACCAAACAAATAAATACACAATTATAAATAAATACAAATTAGATAATAATTTTAGATGATAATGATGATTTAGACGATAATCTTACATAATTAGGTTGAAAGAAACATTACAAAAAAAAAAAACATTACATTATTTGAAACATTACAATTGCATTCAACTGTAGGGATAAGATGTTATCACACATACACTAGAAAAATATCCTTTTAGATTACAGACAGTTATGGAAAAGACAAGTCAGATGCAAATATTGAAATAGTAACAGTAAGGCTCATGCCAATAATAACATGTATATCTGGGGGGTACGTTTGACCTAAATTCAATGCTTTCTCTTTTATGAATGGTGCAATAACTGCAGTGAGAACAAAAAGAATCTATGGCATCATATACATAGTTACGCTTCAAATTGTACAATATATGTCAACAAGATATCTAATAAGATATAAAACAAATAATTGCAAAATCATTATGAAGAATTACAAATTAGATAATAATATTAAATCGTAATGATAATTTAGATGATAATCTTACAGAATTAGATTGAAAAAATGTTTAAGCCTTTAAAGTATTAAAATTTACTATAAATAAAATATTAATAAATAAAAAAAATAAATAAAAAATTAATAAAAATAAATAAAATATTAAGGAAAGAATTTAAGCATTTAAAGTATTTACTGAGCAGTCATGTAATGAATTATTTACCGGAGAGTTCACTAAAAGTACTAAAAGAAAGATTTTGCGAAGTAATGATCGATTAATCTTTTAATAAAGATTTTCATAAGATAATAAAGATATGAAATACAATTATTTTTAGTAATAAATCAAAGTTTCAGGAAAATAACATAAATATGAAGACAATTATGAGAAGAAATTAAAATAAAAACCAAAATAAAATTATAGTGAGAATAAAGTTTAAAAAAAAAAAAAAAAAAAAAGGTTATTTACATCGTCTAGCCCGCTCAAATCTAGAAATAAATTATTAAAATTACAAAATAATTAAACACATTTAAGCAAAATTTTTAATTGCTTATTTCTGTTTCGAAACAAAGGAAAATAAAAGAAATTACCATTCAGTTTTCAAAAATATTCAATCTTCCCTAATTTAACAAATCTAAGCTGAACCTAATGGAATGATTTTTCCCCTTTAAAACGCCTACGCCGGCTAAGAACAAAGAGGGCTTTCTTCCCAACCAACAAACATCTTCTCCATGCCATCGCCATAACATAATCGCAAAATTAAGTGTACACGTCTACCATACTTCCCAGTAGAATTTTGACTTGCATTAAGAAGGAAGGATCAAAGAAAACCCTGGATGAATAATGCAGTGCAACAATACAAAGGGAAAAGCCTTTTTCACAAGGCAAAATTTAGCTTCTCTTTGCCCGGTCTATTCCTTTTGCCGGAGGAAGACTTCCCCCAGGACATGCTGCCATGCAGTAGGCCCTCCGTTGAGACACACGTAGTTATGAAGCTGACTGAAATGTTACCACATGGCATGGTAGACTTTGGAGTCACTTATGGCGTGAATTATTGTGGAAGCTCCAATGGGATGGATCGCGGGATCTTTGTTCGGAAGTCGTCGTTTAAATTCGGAAAGGATAAAGGGACTCGGCGCTATCGATATTTTATGAAGTTCGCCATAAACAAGTGAGTCGTATAAATGGGAAGTGACTTTGAAGAGCTAAAAGTTTTGCAATGTGTTTTCTAATAAGGAATAGTGGAGATAAATTTTCGTTCTGTTGAGAGGACAACTATAAACGCCTTACTTTAGTACAATATATTTTAAACTCTTAACCATTTTTATTATATAAGTCATTCACTTACGTTAGATTTATTATAATGGAGTGTATTATATAATGATGCTGTTTAATTGTATTCAATGTGTTCTGAAATATTCTTATAAGAATGTTAGGTTACATTATTTGAATATTTATAAATTTTATTCTGAATCAGTAATCTTCTGCAATCTATAGTAAAGGAATACATTTTATTTTTATTATGAATAAATTTATTTTGATTTTATTTATTCACTTATTACTTATAAATATGCTTTCTTTGGAGAGACAAATATAAACGTTTTTCTGTTTGGAGTGTTATATATTTTAAATCATTATCCATTTTTATTATATATACCATTTTCTGACTTTATTTTTTATAATAGAGCATATTATGTAATGGAGGTGTATAATTGATGACCTCCAATGGGATGGTTCACCATCTTTGTTCGTAAGTCATCGTTTTTCGATTAGGATGAAAGGACTTGGCGCCATCAATATTTTATGAAGTTCGCGTAAATAAGGAGTCATATAAATGGCATTTTGAAGGGCTAAAAGTTCTGTTCTATAATATGGATTAGTGGATATAAGCGTTTCTTTTGAAGTGACAACAATAAATACTTTTGCTGTTCGATTTAGTGCATTATGTTTTAAGCTATTGTCAATTTTTATTATATTAACTTATATTAGTGGTTTATAATGGAGTATATTTGTAATGGAGGTGTTTAATTGTATACAGTCTGCTCTAAAATATTTTATAAGAGTTTTACGAACATTATTTAAATATTTTAAATCTTCTTCAATCCTAAAGGAATAAATTTATTATTAATAAATATTTATTTTATTTATTCACTTATTACTTAGCTAACTTTACTTTGTATTTATTAACATCATTACTTTAAGAAGAATTCTTAATATATTATTACATCAAAAAATATTCATATTTGATTTAATGGGATGTATTTGATCATTAACTGCGATAACAAATTTGAAAAAAAAAAACGCAAAAAAAAAACAATAAAAATTTTATACGCCGGCTTAGAACAGAGGGCATTTCTTCCCAAACAACAAACAACATCTTCTCTAAGCCATCACCATGGCATAAATGCAAATTACGTGTACACGTCTACCAGACTTCCCTGTAGAATTTTGACTTGCATTAAGAAGCAAGGATCAAAGGAAATTCTGGATGAATAATGCAGTGCAACAATGAAATGGAAGAGCCTTTCACAGGGCAAAATTTAGGTTCTCTTTTGCCCGGTACATTCGTTTTCCCCGAGGAAGAAGTCCCCCAGGACTTGCTGCCATGCAGTAGGCCCTCCGTCGAGACACACGTAGTTATGAAACTTACTGAAATGTTACCACACGGCATGGTGGAATTTGAAGTCGCTTCTGGCGTGAATTATTGTGGAAGCTCAATGGGATGGATCGCGGAATCTTTGTTCGGAAGTCGTCGTTTAAGTTCGGAAAGGATAAAGGACTTGGCGCTATCGATATTTTATGAAGTTCGTCATAAACAAGTGAGTCGTATAAATGGGAAGTGACTTTGAAGGGCTAAAAGTTCTGAGACGTGTTTCCTAATAAGGAATATAGGAGATAAATTTTCGTTTTGTTGGAGTGACAACCATAAACGTTTTCGCTGTTTGCTTTAGTGCTATATATTTTAAGCCATTAACCACTTTTATTATATATACCATTCACTTAAATTAGTTTTTATTATAAAATGTATGATGCAATGGTGGTGTTTAATTGTATCCAGTCTATTCTAAAATAATTTATAAGAGTTTTATGATTCATTATTTTAATATCGATTAAAATCAAAATCAATCAATAAAATTAATGAATCTTCTGCGATTAAATGGGATAAATTTTATTTTTATTAGTAATTAATTTATTTTATTTTTTTTTTCACTTATTACTTCACTCTATAATATGACTGTTGTTTCTATAATCTGACTATGTGTTTTCACTGTTTTTTGTATTTCTGAACTGTGTTATATTAAGAATAATTGTTAATATATTATTATATAAAGAAAAAAAATTCATATTTGATTTAATTTGATGTATTTGTTCATTAACGAGATCCCAAATTTGAAAAAAAATAAATCAATAAATAAAAAATTTATGCGCCGACTAAAAACAAAGATGCCTTTCTTTCCAACCAACAAACAACATTTTCTGCCCGCCATCACCACGGCATGATCGCAAATTACATGTAGACGTCTACCCTACTTCCCTGTAGAATTTTGATTTGAATTAAGAATGAAGAATCAAAGAAAACCCTGCATGAATAATGCAGTGCAACAATATAATGGAAAAGCCTTTCGCAGGGCAAAATTTAGGTTCTCTTTTGCTCGGGCATATTCCTTTTGCCCGAGGAAGACGCCCCAGGACATGCTACCATGCAGTCGGCCGTCCGTCGAGACACGTAGTTATGAAACTGACTAAAATGTTACCACACGGCATGGTGGAATTTGGAGTCGCTTATGGCGTGAATTATTGTGGAAGCTCCAATGGAATGGATCGCGGGATCTATGTTCGGAAGTCGTCGTTAAAGTTTGGAAAGGATGAAAGGACTCGGCGTTATCGATATTTTATGAAGTTCGCCATAAACAAGTGAGTCATATAAATGGAAAGTGGTTTTATTTATTCACTTATTACTCTGTTAAGATTACTTTGTACTTCTTAATTGTATTTCTTTAAAACTAATCTTTAATATATTACTGTATAGAAAAAAATGCAGAATATATATATAGAAAATATTCACAAAAAATTGCTAAAAATTAAGAAATATTGCAATTATTTTCAGAAAATTTCATTTTTTTTAATTTTTAATGTGTGGATTTTTTTTTCCAAATTTGTAATGATGTTTGTGATTAAATATATCCAATTAATTAAACATGAATATTTTCACAAATTTGAATGAATATATATATATATATATATATTCTTATTCATATATTCTCATTCTTATTAAAAAATCATCGTTGTCATTTTTAGTTCATCACAATGTGTTGCAAATTCTTCATTTTCAAGATGGCTGTTTCGCTATACAAATTTTTTGAATGGCCTTTATTAGAAAAAGGAAACTAAGGCACATAGCAGAAACAAATAATGTAACAATATTTTACTGTAATTTTTTTTACTGAGTATTCTAATTTGTTTTCGAGTAATTTTTCATGAATCCAAATAATTTGAAATAATTATTAACAATGCACCTTCAGTTTAAAAATACAACAGTAGACAAGTCTCATCTAGCAAAATTAAACTAAAAAATTGGTATCTATAATATCAGATGAGGTAACTATACTAAATGGATTTATTTCGACTTAAATTAGAGGTAAAGTGTATGTGAAGACCTGCATTGAAATTTAAAATAATGGTTCATTAATTTAACTCTATTTGTACTTAATAAAGGCAGCAAAATGCCGTTGTTACCATAATGTTTAAATACTTATATTAAATAAAATATCTTAAAAATATATTATAAATATTTTAATAATTAAAAATCCTTTTATTAAAAAACCTTTCTTGCTTTGACGTACATGATATTCTTAGTGCATGCACCTAAAGTAAACTGATGAGAGTTTACTACTGTAGAAAATTAGATAATAATTTCGTTATTAATAAAATAGTATCAGTAAAAAATAGCTATACAACACAATCTAAATATTTTATCTTGAAAAAAATAAATATGTATGGCTTTATACAAAGTGAAAAAAAAAAAAGATATATTATGAATTTTTTATATATAATAATGTAGTCACAAAATATTATGATGACATATTTCAATTATAAAATCTCAAAATTGATTAGAAAATAAAACCATTTTCAATTAATCTCAACATTATTAGTGTAAATACTTCTCAATACAGAAATATATATCCTAAACAATAAGTTTTTATTTATTTAAGATATAATGTAAATTTAGTTAAAGTAATAACCAATCTGTGGTGTCATAAGCATTAGTAACAAAACAAAAGAAAACTAAAATAACATACTTACTTAACATACATACTTTATAACTTTTATTAATAATCATTTTTTGTTTAAATTAAAATTACAAAAAGGATAGCTCACAAAATAAAACAAAATTTAATAAAGTTAATTTAATAGAATATTTCATTTCCCGTAACTCGATTTCTAGTAAAGATTGGGAAATATTTAGATGCAAAACAAATTAATTCTATACTTACGGATAAATAATACATACTTTTCGACGTGTTTGCTAAATTATAGTGTTGTATTAAATAAGGAATAAATAGTTAAAAAAGAAAGGAATGAATTCTGAATTTGAAATTGTTCAATTAAATGTTGAATTATTTTTAATTTGCATAATTCTATTTTCTTTTTAAAACATTATGACTTTCAAAAACTAATATTATTTAAAATTTCCAATTTTTTTTTAATTCGCCACAAAATTTGTTATGACTTTTATTCAAAAAACAAATTAATTTTATTTGATATTATAGAATAAAATAGTTTATAGAATAATTAGAAGACTTTTTATTTATTTTTAATTCCTTTGGCTATTGAATAACCATGTTGTAATAAAATTTAATGTATATAAATTATGTAAATGATTAATATAATAAAATTCATAGTTAGTTAAAGAATGCATTGAAATTTTTCATTTGATATTCTATAAAATAAAATAGTTTATAGAATAATTAGAAGACTTTTTATTTATAAATTTTAATTCCATTTGGCTATGTATTTGAATATTAATTTTATCATTACCCATGTTGTAATCTAGTTTAAATTTAAAACTTATTTCATCTTTAATAATTTAATAAACATAAACTTCAAAGTTGACTCACCTTTAAGAAGGACAACTATCCGGGAGGACCTTTGGGGACATTCCCGCATATAGTATCCCGGAAAAATCGAAAACACCCCACCAGGTAGTTCGACTAATAAAAAAAAAGGTATAAACTAAAGCAATGCATATTATCTTATAAATTTTGAAATAATATATGACTAGCGTTTTTCTCAATTTTTTTTTTTTAAAATCACAAATAATGATCAGCAAGAAAGAATCAAGTTTGGGTTTGGTTCGTCGTTCTACGTACATTCTGTGTCAGTTAGCCCAGGCTCTAAATTTTAAAGGGGAAATCCGAGCCCCTAACAATGATCCATGCCACCACCACGATTCGAACTTGAATCCCTTTGGTAACAAAAACCAGAGGACGTACCTTCTGGCCATAGAAGTAATCAGGAGACATTTTTTGTAAACCAATATTTTGTTTCATCAAAACAAAGACTAATACAATCAATATCTCATGCCTGAATAAATATTAATACTTTTCTAATTAATTTTATTGCCAATGTTGCAATGTAATTAATTAATTTAATTATTTATTGCATGAATATAAAAATATTTCTCTACTAAGCTTTTTACCTGTTTTAATTCTTGTTTGTTCTATTTCAATTGTTTTTAACATCTTTGTTCTATTAACTAATAACTTCTTGTTTTTGAGTTTTAAAGGAATATTTGATAAGAGCTTTAAAGGGAATTAAGATATCAAAGTGACTTCAGCCATTCATTAAATAAATCTAGATTTCTAACTTATAACAATCCGATTATGTAAAGAACCTTATTTATATTTAGATGTCTGTAGTTTTGAAATTAAATGTATATCCAGTAACTGAGCATATGCATTATTAATGCACCTATTAAATTATACTCGTCTGATTTCGGAAATTTTCTTTCTCTTATATATTTAAGACGCTGATTTAGTTAAAAGATCTTAGCTTATTACATCCTAGATTTCAAAGATTTGATAAAATGGGAGGACTGGGATTTTATAAGTAGATTATAAAGCCTGACGAAAGAATCTTTCGAATTTGATACATAGTATGCAGAAAAGGATTGCGCAAATAATTGTTAAAGTATACTGATAAGAATTTCAAAATGGAAAAAAAAAAAATAATACAAAAATATGGGACACATTTTAATACTTTACAAAATGTTAAATTCCTTTTAAAGATTTTAAAAATTTTAAAGTATTTATCTGTAATTTAATGAAAATATTAATTAAATTTTTGACAAATTCATCTTTATTTTTCTAAATAGGGTTGAAAATATAAATGAAAAGTATAAATATATAATATAAATATATAGAAGTCTGATTTGGCTGAAGGAAGGAAGTCAATGCCTTCAGGGGAATATCGTACTGAAGGAAAAAAATGGAAAACACCCACCAAATAGTATCGTATTAAAAAAACGTAAAATAACCCAAACAATTTATATTATCTTGCTTAATTGTTATCTTTCTTATAAAATTTGAAATATTATATCACGCACCATTTTTTCTCAATTCTAACTATTTCAGTTACTTCAAAATCACAAATAATGTAATCAATCAAGAAAGAATCAGGTTTTGTTTGTCGCCGTACGGCCATTTGAGTTAATTAGGCCATACTCAAAAGTTAACTGTGGATTTCGAACCACTAACAAACATCCATGCTACTGCCAGGATTCGAACCTGAGACACCAAAGGCCACCACCCCACTAACCATTTGACCATCAGGCCACAGAAATAATCTGGAGATATTTTATATAAACCAATATTCTATTTCATCAAAAAAAAACTAATACAACCAATATCTCATGCATGAAATATTAGTGCTTTTACTAATTAACTTTTATTGCAAATGTTAATATTTATTAATTAATTATTGTATGAATAGAAAATATTTTTCGGATTTTTTTTTTCCTTTGTTTTATGTTTTAATTTTATTTGTTCTATTTCAATTGTCTTTAGCATTTTTTTTCTGTTTCTTAATAACTTCTTGTTTTCCTCAATTGACTAACTGAGTTTTAAAGGAATATTTGATAAGAGCTTTAAAGGGAATTAAGATATCAAAGTGACTTCAGCCATTCATTAAATAAATCTAGATCTCCAACTTATAACAATCCGTTTATGTAAAGCAACTTATTTATATTTAGATGTCTGTAGTTTTGGAATTAAATGTATCTTCCATAACTGTGCACATGCATTATTAATGCATCTATTAAATTATACTCGTCTGATTTCGGAAATTTTCTTTCTCTTACATATTTAAGACGCTGATTTAGTTAAAAGATCTTAGCTTATTATTACATCCGAGATTTCAAAGATTTCATAAAATGAAAGGACTATGATTTTATAAGTAGATTATAAAGATTGACGAAAGAATCTTTTAAGAATTTGATACACCGTATGTAGAGAAGGTTGATAATAATTAATTATTGTTGAAATATATTGATAAGAATATCTAAATGGAAGATAAAAGCAAAATAAAAATAGGGTACACATTTCAATATTTTATAAAATGTTAAATTTAGTATAATGCTATTTAAATATCTTTAAAATAACTGTAGTTTAAAGAAAATATTAAATGAATGAATAACAAATTCATCTTTATTATTTTAAATGGGTTAAATATATAATGAAACTGATTATATTGCCCAGTGTTTATTGAAATTTTAACTCATTTGTTTGCTTCTTTCATAACAAGCAGTAAAATTGTCAAGAATTTATTCAAGTACTTAAATTTTATTATTATGCATACATTGTTTATATTATCAAATGATTCTTTATCGCATTTGGGGTGAAAATATAAATGAAGTTTATATATTTGCATTGATTATATCATCATTCAATGTTTGTTGAAATTTTAAAACGTGGGTTTGTTTCCTTTATGACAAGCAGATAAAATGTCAAGTATTTATACATGCTTTTATATTGTATTATTATACGCATATTTTTTATATGTCACGTGTTTATTTTTTTTCTCATATGGGGTTGAAAATATAAAAGATGTTCAGATATTAATTACATGTGATATTATACTGATTATCATTATGAGATTACACTGATATTGATTATATCATCCAATGTTTATTGAAATTCTAAAACATGCGTTTGTTTCCTTCATAACAAGCGGGTAAAATGCAAGAATTATTAAAGTATTTTTATTTTATTCTTATACGTATATTGTTTTTACTAACAAATGATTCGATTATCGCATATTGGGTTGAGAAAAATGAATTAAATTCGGTATACGTACATTGATTATATTATCCAGTGTTTATTGAAATTTTAAAACCTGTGTTTGCTTCCTTCATAACAAGTAGATAAAATTGTCAAGAAATTATTAACGCACATAATTTTTTATTATGTGTATATTGTTTACATTATCAAATGATTCTTTTTATCGCATATGGGGTTGAAAATATAAATGAAGCTTGGTATACCTACATTGATTATATCATCCAATGTTTATTGAAATTTTAAAATACGTGTTTGTATCCTTCTTAATAAGCAAATAAAATGTCAAGAATTTATTAACGTATTCAAATTTTATTATTATACGTTTATTGTTTATATTATCAAATGATTCTTTTTATCGCATATGAGGTTGAAAAAAAAAAAATAAATGAAACTCAGTATATGTACTTCGATTATATCAGCCAATGTTTATTGAAATTTTAAAACATTTTGTTTCTTTAATAACAAGCAGATAAAATGTCAAGAATTTATTAACGTTTTTAAATTTTGTTATCATACGTATATTGTTTATATAATCAAACTATAATTTTAAAGCATTTGGGGTTCAAAATATAAATGAAACTCGGCATACGCACATTGAATATATTATCCAATGTTTATTGAAATTTTAAAATGTGTTTATTTCCTTCATAATAAACAGATAAAATGTCGAGAATTCATTCATGTATTTAAATATTATTATACTTATATTGTTTATATTATCAAATGATTCTTTTATAACATATTGGTTTGAAAATATAAATGAAGCTTGCTAAACGTACATTGATTATATCATCCAATGTTTTTTGAAATTTTAAACATGCGTTTGTTTCCTTCATAACAAGCAGATAAAATGTCAAGAATTTATTAACGTATTTTAATTTTATTATTATACATATATTATATATATTATCAAATGATTCTATTATCTCATATTAATTCTATCAGAATAAAAGAGACTAAGACAAAAGTTCGAAAGCATATTAAACCCCAGTAAATACTTTTTAACATTTCTTCTCTAACGCAATTACTCTGATTTAGTAACTCAACATAGTAACTTAATTACTTAACATGTTTACAATTATTGTGTTCACTTTTGAAAGATTTACTGAACTAAAAAGAAAATATTTACACAAAATCCTTTAGATGCATTATAATAGAGTCTTAATGCAAAAATATGTTAAACAATAATTGAAAATTTTGACAAAACAGATGTCTCAGGTAGTAAGTAATTGTTTTGAAATGTTAATGATACAAAAGTATTTCACGTTTCGTAGTCTATATCTTTGAAAGTTCAAACAATCTTCCAATTCATTAGATTTATGGCACAGATAAATGCAAGGATAAGGAAGCAAGTGAATTTAACAGTAGATAAACGATAGAAGCCTATGATAGCTTCTTAATTTAAAAAACAGACTTATTTAAATATAAGAAATAATTAATTTATTTATTTTTTAATTTATATATTTTATCTAATATTAGAATTTAAATAATCATGTAAGATCATATAACATTAATAATAATGTAAATATGTAAATAATCAATAATAATCATGTAAATTAAATTAATTTTTTACTCAAAATGAAATAAACCATTATTTACAAAATTTCAATTCCAATAATCTTTTTCAAATGCTTTACAATGTTTAATTTATATACCTATAAAATCCAATTATAAGCCCTAAATTGGCGTTTACATGTCTATGTATGTATTTATAAGCACTTAATTTGTATTTACATACCTATAGATCTAACTATGTATTTTTTATGTATTTATATACCCTTCAAAAAATATTACTCAATTGTTGTTAAATTTCATTTTTAATAATTGTGCTTATCATCGGTAAATTTTGTACACTATTCGAAACTTTATATTTGAAAATTATTATTACATCGATTTGAAAAAAACAGCTAGAACTACAACATATAAAAGAATCCGTTTTTTACTGTTTATAGTTTAAATTGTTTATTATCTTTATTTTGTTATAAATTTTTAACAACATATATACAAATCAAAATAGTAATAATAGCATGCCAAAAATATTATCCACTTTAAAAATTTTACAATTTTGTCAGTGCATAAGAAGAACTTTTGTACTTGTCTCACGCAATCATATGTATTGTAATTATGTAATAATTAATCATGTTGTAATCATGTAATAAAATATTGTGTCCAATAGTGATTCGGCCAATCTTTACAAATTAGAGTATAAAAATAAATAATAAATATAATATATGTATAAAAAATAATATAACGCATTAGTAAGTTCGCATTCTAGTACTATTAGTAAATAATTAAATTTTTAATCAGCAAGTTTTAATGACTAATATTGAAATTTTCTATAAATTAAAAAAAAGTTGAAATTCTTCAATCCTGTCTGCAAATATAGAAATAATTAGCTTTTCAATCATGAAGTTATATATTGTAATTTTTAACTTGTATATAGAAGATGATTATAAGTAGGTAATAATTAATATTTGCTTATAAGCTTTGCAAACGTTCAGTTTTTTATTTATGATAACTTTGATAATTTTATTAACCATTCTTCAAGAGAAAACTTCAGTTAAGATCTTCAGTATATCAATTGATTGTTTTAAAGTTGCTTGAATTATGAAACACTCCACTTACTGTACTTCCATCAAAAAAGTAAAGATAAACTGAAACAATAATACCTTTCCTTCTTACAGCACAAGTTTTTTATCCTAGTCCCCAAGGAACAAAATTGCCATCACATTAGGCATGCTACTCTATAAGGCATACTAAAACTATAAGAAAAAGTATAAAAGATTGCCTTCCTGCATTTGTATTCTGTAGCTATTGAATATGTTTTTTACAGTTTATAATTCAATAATTGTTACGAATTACTTATCGATATATATGCAAATCATACATAGTAATAATGGCATGCCAAAATATCAGCAAATAAAAAAAAAACTTGCCTATTTTGTCAGTGCATAAGGTGAATCTTTTACTTGTTTCTTGCAAAAAAAATATATAAAGAGTGAGCTTTTTTTCAATCTTTACAAATTAGGCCCCATTTCAAAAGTAATGTAATGTCTTTAACCAGTTCGTTGATATTTTATATTAGTTACTAGGTAAATAAGTTGATTTTTAATCACAAAGTTTTAAGGACTAAAATTGAAATTTTTGGTCAGTTTAAAAAAAAACGTATAATTCTTCAACCCTTTCGGCAGATGTTTTATACTATTTATTGTATAATTAGATTTTTTTAATCTACAAGTTATCTATTGTAATTTTTAAATTATATATAGATGATAATTATACGTAGATAATAATTAATATTTGCTTATAAACAATCTACGCCTATTTTTTTTTTATGATAATTTTGATAATTTTATTAACCACTCTATGATTATTATTGTCCATAGTATAATCTTAAAGAGAAAACTTCAGTTAAGATCTTCAATATCTCAACTGATTGCTTTAAAGTTGTACATGAATTATGAAACAGCCTACTTACTGTACTTCCATAAAAGTAAAGATAAAACGAAAATAATACACCTTTCACTCTTCCAGCACGAGTTTTTTCCTAGTCCCCAAGGGACAAAAATTGCCATTATATTAATCATGCTACTCTATAAGGCATGCTAAAACTATAAGAAAGTGTAAAAGATTGCCTTCTTGCATTTGTATTCCTGTAGCAATTGAATGTGTTTTTCACAGTTTGTTGTTTAAACTCAATAATTCTTACGTTTTACCACTTTAATAAAACTTGGCAGTTTTTCCAGTGCAAAAAGTGAACATTTTACTTGTCTCTTGAAAAAATATAAAATTTTGAGTCACTTTGGCCAATCTTTAGAAATTAGGGCAGATTTAAAAAGTAATATAATGTCTTAATCAGTTCACAGATATTATATACTAGTTAATAGGTAAATAATTAAATTTTTATTCAGCAAGTTTTAAGGTTTGATATTGAAATTTCCGGTAAATTAAAAAAAGCGTTAAAATTCTTCAATTACTTCTGCATTGTATAAAACATCTACAGACGTAATTGAAGAATACAGAAGTAATTGAATTTATTGTATAAATAATTACTTTTTAATCATCGAGTTATATATTGTAATTTTTAACTTGTATATAGATGATAATTGCATGTAGATAATAATTATATTTACTTATAAACAACCTACGTCTAGTTTTTTGATGATAAGTTTGATAATTTTATTAACCATTCTATAATTATAATTGTCCATATCATCTTAAGAGAAAAACTTGATCTTCAATATTTCAACTGATTACTTTAAAAGTTGTACTTATGAAAGTTGAATTATGAAACAGCCTACTTACTGTACTTCCATCAAAGTAAACATAAAACTGAAATAATAATACCTTTCCGTCTTCTAGTACACGAGTTTTCCCTTAGTCCTCCAGGGACAAAATTGCCAAATCACATTAGGCATGCTACTCTATCATACACACAACAGCAGAATACTCATAAAAATTCTCAGACAGAAAAAATTGGAAAAAAAGGTCCTCTGGAGAAATTGAGAACATCAGAAGAAAGTGGAAGGAAAAGCTATACATAAAAGCAGACAGAAAATATCAGTATTTGCTTTTATTTATTTATTTTCTTTTTTTTTTTTCAATTCAGCTGACACTGATTAATGAAGGAGGGAAAAAGCTGACTTTACGAATTTTTTGTTTTCTTCATAGGATAGATGTTTCAATTGTAAAATAAATATCAATAGAGAACGGGGAGGGAGGATAGAAGACCGTTGTTTTTATATATATTTATTTTATATCTATTTATTTTTATTTTTTTTGTCTTTTTGATCTTTTCTTCTTCCAAGAAAAAAAAAAAAAAGAAATTTCTCTGAATGCATTCCGACAACTTATGGGCAAATTGAACGGAAAACGAAAAAAAGTTTTATTTGGGGGAACTTAGGACAGAAAAGTAATTTATGGCAGAGGAGATAAAACGGAAGATGTCTCCAGAAATAAAATTCTAACAACTATTTGAGATAACCTTTAGAGATGTCTCTTTTCCGACAATTTGATCAACCCACAAAAATAGTTTTTGTGACTTATCTTGCTGGAACAAAGCATACTTGAAAATGACTTGTAATGATGCTCCACTAATGTCTCTGAACTTTTAAGAGAATTTTCAGAGAAATGTATTAATCATTTTTTGCAGTCTATCATATTTTACTGTAGTAAAATATAGAATTGAGTGAATCACAAATGATTATGTTTTAAATAGTATGTAACTTAATTTGTTTAAGTGTAGAATTACAATGTTTTAAATTTAAATTAAAAACATTATTCTTGGTTAATGAAAAAAATAAATGATATTTGAATATATAAATAGCACTAATATATAATATATATAAATAACACTGATGATATATGACATTAATGAATATATAAAATGACATATAGAATTGATTGTATTACAAAAGATTATTTTTAAATAGTACGTAACTTAACTCGTTTGTGTGTAGAATTACAATGTTTTAAATTTAAATAAAAATATTATTATTGGGCATTGGTACAATATGGGTGAAATATCATTTGGTCATGTCATTAATATCATTAGTATAATATCATTGGTATCATATCATTGGTGATTGGGTGCAATATAATTTATTTTTATTTCTCGATAAAAATAAATGATATTGAACATTAAGTCGAATGTTCAAATCTCACTAATGATATATAGAATTGAATAGATTACAAGAGATTTTGTTTAAACAAAACGTAACTCAAATTGTTTGAATGTAGAATTACAATATTTTAAATTTAAATAAAAAAAATTATCATTGGGTTAATGATAATAAAAGATAATGCACATTATGTCGAAGGTTTGATCCTCACTAATGACATAATATATATCAACCTGTTTGAGAAGTATGTAGATTCAATCAAGATTATACAGAGCAATTAAAATCATTGAAATTCTATGTTGTAATTATACACTTCTTCCCAATGTACTAAAAAGACATTCATCAAAAGGTTTTGATAATAAAAAAAGAGGTCTGAACAAAAAAACACAAATTTTTTTTCTGCTTAAAATTAGACTAACATTTTTGTGGAACCAACTTGCAAAACGGGTCGCTTTTACCGATTTATGGATCAACTTGCAAAAATATATTCCTTAATTTTCTACTCCTCTCCCCCAAATAAACTTTTTTTATGACATAAATTTTTTATTATATTTTTTTTCCAATTATCAAGCCCAGCATTTGCACAAATCTCAATAGATTCAATAATTAATTTAATTTGAATTCATTTATTAATTAAATCTTAATTTATGGTTTATGAAATTTTATTAAAAGTTTTATCATTATAATGTGTTTAAAGCAAATGATATTAAAACGAGTTGTTAAATTAACAAATTCTAACATTATCTTTTACATTGATTTAGAAAATTATTATTTAATATGCATTATATTTTTAAAAAAATGTTAGTAATAATGTATTCAACAAAAGAGGTGATATTAATTGCTACATGATATATATTAAAAGGATTCAGAATCGAAAATTACTGTACTTAGAACATAGGAATTATAAATTTATTTAAATACCATTAAACTAATTCGAAACCTAATGAAAATAATGACTGTGTTGCTAATTTCGATTAATATTTACAAATTAAAGTTTCAAATATTATTTACTGTACAAATTATTCATAAACAAATAAGTCTATTTAGTAAATTTACGTTTCAATTTTCACGAAACAATTACTCATTCAAAATTTAATTAGTGGAGCAATTTAATTAATTAAATAATTCCAATTAACTATGAACTCATTCTTTCCAAAGTTAATAATTTATAATAATAAATAAAACAAAACAGAATTATTAACTTTTACAATAACTACGATAAACATTTCCTACGCAGAATTAATAAAATTAACTAATGCCATCACTAAATTAGAAATGATATAACAACAACTAATTCAGAAAGCACTCCTAAAACTTTCCTAATAAACACCATTTCTCGAAAAAGAAAATCCAAACTATTATCTACTACACTAAATTAAAAGTTGATTTTGCAAAATTCCCCAACTGTTACTAATTGCCGGGTGAAAATTAATGATAATGCTCGGTTTTCACTTTATTTTGTGCGTTGACAGTATTCGATCTGAAACGAGACAAACATTCGAGAACTGGCACAAAAGGAAGCCATTCAGGAAAACCCTTGTTTCCAACCGTTCCGATTCATCAAACTTTTCCAACAGAAACCCCCAACAAATAAACCCTCCAGCCCTATCAAAACGAAAAACAACAAAACCGCGAAACCCCGAATTGCAACAGCAGATTTCCCTTTAATTACCGCCAGAATTTCCATCTAACTATCTCATTCCAACTTCCTACAACCCCACCTCCCCTCCCCTTACAAAGTCCCCCAAAACATTCAAGACGGGCGTATTGATTGCTTTTTAAGTGCGAGCCCACATTCAATTGAATTCAAGTACAGTTGACAAATCGAGTTGTTTCACCGTAACCGTGCTGGGGCCAGCCCTTCCTTTTGACTCCAGGAGGGAGTGTAAAGCGTTCGCGAGCCGGCTCCACTCATTGTCTGCCTATTATGCTAAGTGGCCATGGGCTGTTAGTGACCGTTCAACAGGGCACAGTCCTAAGTACATTACTATCATGAGGACTGTTACTAATGAGGTATAAGGCTAAATAGTACTAGTCGGAAGTGTGTACATTCTTAGAGGGCTATCACTAGCTTGCTGGATGGGTATCAGTTTCAATGAGAGGTGAGCATGGGCTTTGAAGTGCTAATGTAAAAACTCGGCAGTTCCAGAGTCTAACTTGTCCAATTAAATGACTCAGAAATCATGCACAAAAGCATTACTAGTGCCACAGATATCTTCTAAATTATGGAATGTTGTAAAAATTTCAAACGAATCGAAAGCTCTTTTTGCATTATACATTAAGTGAGAATTTCATCAATAAGTTGATTAAACTCTTTAGACGTTATTTTTTATGTTAAACATTGGATGGCTATTCTCCACTAATTCAGTCTTCCTCGATAAATTACAGGGTGATAGGCTGTCGTAAAGGAGATAACATAGAAAATTTTCTCCTTAAAGTTGTGATAAATGCAATTTTATAAAATGTTGATTTTATTTCTATTAAAAAAGTAAATATCACAATAAATAAAGATTTTATTTCTATTTAAAAATTAAGCTTGATCCCAGAGAGAAGACAAAATAAATTAAAAGTTGCATAACGAAGATTAAAAGCCTGAAATGACTGCTTTGATGAGCCAGAAATTCTGAAAAATACTGTTTAACTATAATTGTATAGCTGTTACACAGAGTAATTCCTAGAAGTTGATTAATGATAATAATACAGTGCATTTTCATACTGATAACGGAGTTCCAATGTGTCAGTCTATTGATATCGAAAAGGAATTATTTTCTTTTGTCAAATAAATTTTTGGGGTGTTATTAATATTAGTATTGATATCAAGAAAATTACCTTGAAGATTCTTTGTATTAGTCTTTTTAAATTCAGCTCTATTTTGCAAAACAGTTATTTCAAAAATTTGGAAGGGTGAAAAACAGTTAGGTCATATATATACATAAAAGCATATTTGTGAATTAAGCAATTGTTGTTTCGAAGTAAAGATTAGCCACTACTAATGAATATTTTTCCTTGTGGAATACCTTAATTTAAATCTAAGGATTCTCATTTTTGTAGAAGTAATTATCAAAAAAGCCAGAGTTTTAAACAATAATTCTTTTTTTGGAATATTATGATAGCCATAATAGGTGAATTTAAAGCCATAATCAAGTGAATTTAAAGTCACAGTGATAGTAAAGGGAATTTAAAGTATCTTGGAGAATTTCAAAAGAAATGCTGGTAAATGAACTTTGAAATTAAATGTATCTAAGATATTCGAAGAATCATTTTTAAAATCCTAAAAAAGCATATTTATTGTTAATCAATCTAAGATATATTATTCGAAGAATCATTTTAAAATCTGACAAAAGTCATGGGATAGCAATATGCAAAGATGGCATATTTATTGTTACTAATATTTCTGTTCAAGTTAATGTAAGAGGTTTTGACGTGATGATGACAAATCAGACTTTGAACGGAATGTTGCTAGACGCATGGGTCATGCCATTTCGAAATCGTTAGGATTCAACATTCCCAGATCCACTGTGTCAAGAGTAGAGTATGACATTTCAGGCATAACATCCCACCATGGATGGTCGACCGCCTGCACTTAACGACCGAGACCGGCGACGTCTGCATCGTATATATCAAATAATTCAGTGTGGAACGTACAAGGGTTGTCTGTTGCGAACTGTGTTGGCTTTCTTGGGCTATTCCAGCAGAAGACCGACTCGTGCCTTTACTGACAGAACGACATGTGTGTGTGGAGCATATCGTGGGTGGGTGGGGTGTTTGGGCTGATGGTAGGGGTTCGAGTGTGACGCAGACCTCACGAAGCCATGGACCCAAACTGTAAATGTTCAAGCTGGTGGTGGCTCCGTAATGGAAAAATGGACTTGGTCCTCTGGTGCGACTGGACCGAACATTGACTGGAAAGGCTTATGTTTTTTTCACTTGCAGCCATTCATGGACTTCATGCACCCAAACAACGATATTTTTATGGATGACAATGCGCCATGTCACCGGGCCAATTGTTCGCGATAAGAACATTCTGGAAATTCAAACTGACTTCACATGAATATCGAGCTTAAGTTACATCATCGATGTGACAACTAATGGACGTCTATCAAGAGACAGCATGGCTCAATATTCCTGATAATTCCAATGACAATACCACGTCGAACTTCGCAAGGGCGAAAGGAGGGCCGACACGATAAAATTACTTTTTGTCAATTAAATATAAATAAAAAATATTTGCTTTTAGTAAGCTAGGAAATATTTTGAAACCAAAAAAGATTAATTAATTTTATAATAAACAAACTGACTTCAAGTAAACCTAAAGAGAAATTATTGATAATCTGACAATAAAATAAAACTTAAATTAAATTAGCCTTGAAAAAATTAAAAAATGAAGAAAAAAGTAATAATATTATTCTTAGTCTTATGAGATTAAATTTTTGAAAATAAGTAGAAAAATTAAAGCGTAAAAAAAAAAAATAATTTTCAAAATTAATTCGTTTTAAATAAAAACTTTCTATATTTAATTAGAAAATTTTTAATACCTGTTTGTTTCACATAGTTTTTATTTGATACACTTGAAAAAATATTCACACATGAGATTAATTTCATCTTTTTCTATACATGAAAATTACTATTTCAAAAGAATTGATTAATTAAATTTTAATCTATCGAATAATACTTAATTAAAAATATGTGTAGGTAATACATTCTAAGTGAAATAAAAATTATACATTGGCTACAGTTTTTTGAAAATTTAGATTAATTTAGTTATCTGAAAATTAAATTTTTAATCGAAGAATTTTATTTTTGTAGTTTATTTAATTAAATAATTTGTTAAAATTAGGAATGAAAAGAACCGGGTGCACAGAAAATTTATTATTTTGTTATTGTATAATTTTACAAAAGGGATCTTTTAAATAATTTAATAATATTCCTAGCATATTGTTGTTGGAGTACAACACTCAAGAAAAGTTTCTGAAATGTATCTGTGTTTTTTGCTTTTCTACATCAAAGTTTTCCAACTACAAAAATTTTCCAACTTTGTATAAAAGAAAACTATATCCTATTAAAATTAATATTGTATTAAAGAAAAGAACAATTTATTCAACGGTTTTGCATCAAAAGTATGCATAATTTTAAAATAATTTCAATAATTCAAAATTCCTATACAGAAAAGTTTAGAATTTGATGAAGAATATACTCAGAATCATATCCATAAAATGCTTTCTAATACTGTAAAAACTGTTCGTATTTTTAGAAATTTACGCTAAAAGGTTAATGAATTTAAAAAAGGCAATTAAACATTAAAGAAAATAGCAATCAATTTAAGAATTGAACATAGCAAAAATAATAAAATAAAACATTTGTTCATCTTTTTTTGAATAAAATTTTTTCAAAAGAATTTTTGAAATTTACTGTTTTAAAAGTAATAATAATAATAAAAAAAATATTGAAGCATTTTTTTTTACAAATATAAATCAAGCAATCATGTTTATTAAATTCCTACTATTAGTTCACACTCTCCTATATATATCTTGTTCAAATTTTCAATCGTTGATAAAATACTTTTTATTCATCCGCTCAAGTTCAAATACTTTTTTAAAACTTGTAGTGGATGACACCAGATGTTAATGCAGTTTTTTAAATATTAATTCATTAATTTAATTTAATTAATTAATTAAATTTATTTAATTTTAATTAATTGTTTTTAGTTTTTAGATTTAAATTGCATGTATCTAATAATAGATGGCGCCAGATGAAAGAGAAAAATTTCAAATTTATTTGTAAAGGACTTTTCTGCAATATAGTGAAAAAAGTAGGAATTGACTTTAAAAAAAAAAAAAAATTATATTACTTAAAAAGAAAATTAAAAATAACTTCATTAAGTATATTTTTTGTTCACTATATAGTTTTCCAATTAATATATTTATAATTTATCAATCGTTTTTCTATTAAAAAACAGCAAAAATTTTTATGTTTATATATAATCCTGAATAGAAAACCAATATTTTGAAAGCAAGATAAATTTCCATCTTTTAATTTAGATTACCTTTATTTAAAAGCTTGTTTAAACAAATAAATCTCTCAAAAATTCTTTAATAAATAATTTTATATTAAAATATTAATTTTCTTATATAAAATTTCTTATTTATTTATTTTTAACAAATAATTTAATAATGTAAACATTCTCTCTCCTACTCACTACAAGAGCTCCCCCTATGGCGTTCTGGAGAAATGATCAGTTGGGCTATAGACTCTCACCCGAGAGGAAGTATGTCGCCACTGGCACTGCCTCAGAGATGTTAGTTTACTCCCTCATCCCGAGAGGAAATATTCAAATTTTTTTTTGGAGTTTCATTTATCATTTGATTTAGAAAATTAAAAATTAACATCATTCGATTTATTTTTCATTAATGTAAAGTGTTTCAATCATTATATTTATGATTTACCAGCTATTTTCAATTAAAAAACAACAAAAAATTACTATGCATTTTAGGTAATCCTGAATAGAAAACCAATATTTTGAAAGCAAGATAAATTTCCATCTTTTAAATTAGATTACCTTTATTCAAAACCATGTTTAACAAGATAAATATCTCAAGATGCTTTAAATAAATACTTAAAACTGTAAGAAAATATTAACTACATTTCAATAAATCCCACCTTAAAAGAACTCAAGCGATCTTAGAGAATGGTTAGTTCTCTAAATTCACATTTCAGATATCTAAAGCTTTGTTGTAGAAATATTTAAATCTTTAGATTATTTTTCGGTCTTTCTGACATCGGTTTCAGACTTTACTGTCTCTTTGTACTGTTGCTATTCACAAAAGCCTTAATACCAGATACCTGACATTCTAGATCCAACGTATACATTTTATCATTCAAGGGATATCGGACTTAACTTGCAGTTTGGTATAGATGAATAATTCAAATGTTTTTGGAGTTTCATTTATCATTTGATTTTGAATTTGTCGACAATGTTTGGCAGTGTTATCGCGTTTGAAAAGGTTAAAGCTTACCCATTTCTTTTAAATGATATTCGAAAAATTGCTTTAAAATGCAATGTCAGCTTAGTTAAACTATTTATATTTTTAGATTATTTTTCTGCCTTTTTGGTCTTTACTACCTTGCTTGTGTGACTGCAATTCCAAAATACTTCATACCAGGTACTTGACAATTTAAAGACTTTTATGAATACCTTTTTATTTTTGCACTGTTTTTTTACCACTTTGACTTAGAAACCTTTTTTGGATACAACAATAAACAATTCTTGTACATGCTGTCAAAAGTCCAAACAATGTAGTCATTTTTAAGTACTAAAATATAGTATATTTTCGATGATACTGTGTTCTTTTTATATTAAAGTTTCTTTTTTTTTTTTAAATAAACATCAAGTAAAAATTTGATTATTAGATACAAACAGCAGTTGAATATAATGCATATGATTTAAATTTAATTTGCATAAATTTAAAATGTCAAATTCGAAGATAAAAATAATTAAAAATATAATTATTTAATTATTAATAAAAATAACCTAAAAAAATAACAAAAAATTCATACTAATTATTAAAAAGTTTTATTAATCAATTAATTATTTTTATTTTTCATGATGCATTATCTAAATTATCACTATTGCATAAAATTAAATATAAAAGACTTAAGGAAACCCTTTGTTTTAAAATATATATTTAAATTTATTTTTCAAAATTTCAAGACAAGAGTAAATACATATGCAGTCTCTTATATGAACATAATGATTCTTTAATTAAATATTAAACACAAACTAGTATGTGAAGGAATAAGAGTTCTATTTATTCTAATTTTAAATATGACAGCATAACTTGATGCTTATTGTGGCGTAGTATCTTCAATTACATTTTTTGGTTAGAATTATTATTTTTTTTTTTCTGAAACGACATGCAAATGTGGGGATATTCAATTCCTTCTAATAGCTCACTCTTCCTATATATATCTTGTTCAAATTTTCTATCGTTAATAAAATACTTTTTTTTTATTCATCCACTCAAGTTCAAATACATTTTTTGAACTTGTAGTGGATGACACTTGATGTTAATACAGTTTTTTTCAAATATTAATTCAGTAATTAAATTTAATTAATTCATTTTAGTTTTTTTTTTAGATTTAAGTTGCATATATCTACCAATAGATGGCACCAGATAAACTTAAAAAATGAATGAAAATTATTTCTAAAGGACTTTCTGCAATATAGTGAAAAAAAAGTAGGAATTCACTAAAATTTTTTTTTTTTTATATATTACTCGTTTTTGCTGAAAGCCCTAATTTTGTGAGCATGACATAGAAGAAAATTCAGAGCGAAAACTGTATACATCAAATTTGCTACAAAATCTGCTTTTCTAATCATGGATGGAAAAATAATCACGCAAAATCAATATTTAATAACTTATTTGATAACATTTTTGATGATGATAAATGTAATTTTCTATATTTTAATAAAAAAATACAATGATTTTACCAATTCTTTTTTTTTTAACATTTATAGTTTACTTGGAATCATAATTATTTTCAGTTTCAATCAATTATTTTTCGAATCATGGAATAAACAGAAATAGGTTTCCAGACAAATTAAATTAAAAATATAGAATATTTTATGCAATTTTTTTTTTATTTTTCTTTAAATAAAGTTCATGATATAGGTAATAGATTGTTTTTCTTCACAAAAAGTAGGCAAAATCTTTTTTTTTTTTTTTTTTCCTTTTTTTTTTTAAAAAATACAATTCAAGATAATAAGTTTTTGCAGAAAGACAAAGAAATATTTAAAAAAAAAAATATATCAATAAAACATAATCGAGAAAAGAAATGAATTTTGTAGACAAGGCAGAAAAAAAGAACTTATTTCACATGAATCATACACAAGAGAATTCAAAGAATTCTTGATCAAAATTTTGAAAAGAAATCCTTTTTTATTTTAATAAATATTTATAAATTTCTCCCTTTTTTACTTTCAAAGCATCGGTTATCAATAGACTGAAGAAAACTCGAAAAATAAAATTCACATAATATTTAAATTCTATAAAAATGTAAGGAAAATAAAAGACAAATTAATATATGCTTCCTAATAAAAACTTGCATTTTCTAATTACACGAGTTTTGTTAAATAAAAACAGATTCAATGAGTTTGAAAAATAATATTATGTATAAAATTCATTTTTTATTTTAAAATCTATATGCATAAATAAAAGTTTCAAGTAATAAATTTTTTATTTGTTTTTAAATGTTACATGTATTTATAAATATTTTATAAGGAATTACAAATTTTTGAATATATGTTTTTAATATGGATAGACATTAATAAATAGTGTATCTCTTTCTAATAACAAAGGAGAAATAAATTTATGAAAAAAAAAAAAATTGAACCATTTAAATATAAAAACTTGTTTACTGCATTTTTTTTCAATTTAAAAGTATATATAATAGCGTATTAAAAGATTAATTTTACAATTTTCTAATTTACATTAGTATTATACAATTTAATAAAAATATTTAGTAGATAGTTAAATAACTAATATAAAAACAATTATTATAGTTATTTTCTTATCTTATTACATTTCATATTTATTTACTTTTAATACGTAATTTAATAATGTAACCGTGCACCCTCCTACACACTACAAGAGCTCCTCCTAGGACGTTCAAGAAAAATGATCTCTAGACATCGACACTCTCACCCGAGAGGAAGTACACGGCGCAACCAGAGCTACTTCAGAGATGTTTAGTTTGCACTCTCTCATCGCGAGAGGAAATATTTTAATCTCGGCTTATAAGTGGAATCTAATCTAAAAACCGATATTAGCAATAAATGTCCATAACTAATGTAGTAAAAAGTATTTAAAAATAAATATTACAAATTACTGATAGATTTTCTTAATATCTGCTCTATTTCATTTATCTCCATTATGTTAAGATGACCTGGTGTAAAGCTGCTTAATGTAAAGCCGGGCCTTATTGGAACGTATGCCTCGAAGTAAGAGGTGTGTTACCCTAGTATAGTTGTAATCTTCACAATCAATAATCTAATCAGTTATTATAAATATTTCAACTGTAAATCATGTAATTTTCAACAGAATATATTAGAGATTAACAAATATGTCTTTGTCAGGATTTTATAGACAAATCATTTCTCAGAAGTGAAATCAATATATTTTCAGCAATGAATTCTCGCATTATTCACTATTATAAATACTAGACCTTTATTATTTGTCGAGTGTGATCAATTTAAACGGCTTAAAGGACAGCTAGTATTGAAAGATAATCAGGTAATGAAAGGTGTTTTAATAATTTACATGCATTCTGAAAATTTTTTTTGAAAATAAATAGAAATTCCGATTTTTTTTTTTTTTTTTTTGAAAGTGCATAGAAAAGAACATGTCTCTGCCCTTGTACAAAAGATAAACAACTCAGAAATAGTAGAAAAAAATATATTTAATATTTCTTAATTTATTTTAAGCTAAATGATAAGAATTAAAACTTATCGCTTTAGTTAAAAAAAAAAAATATATTCATAAATAAATATTGTAATGTGCAGTATATTTATTTACACATGCACAAACAATTAGATACTTATAATATTTAACACATTTAAAGACATAATTATAGATTCGTGAAAGAGTTCCACTTCTAAGCCGAAATCCCGATACTCAGCTACGCGCAGGGTATGCGAAATATACTTACTCTTCAAGTGATATTATAAGCCGACTAATGCGTCGGGTGCGATGAATATATTTCCTCACGGGATAGGAGATCATAAGCTAAATATTTCTCAACAAAAGCACGTGGTTGAGCTGTACTTCCTCTAGGTTGAGAGTCTCGAGGCTACTGACAATGCCTCTTGATCGCCACAGGGGCGGAGGGTGGGGGGATTCTTGCCATTGTGTGGAAGGAATCAAGGTTGTATCATTAATAAAATTGTGAAATAAAAGATCAAAGAAAAACAATTTCAGAGCAAATAGCTATATTGCACTAGATCATTTCATTTTTAATACTGCTGCTATAATTAATGCAATTGCAGATTCTTTGGCAAGAAATTCCATAAGTCTGGGTCAGACAGCCATTTTACTTCCCTTGCAGATGCAAATGTCTTGGCAAAATCTAAATTTATCACTCCTGCAAAGATCAAAACTAATTACCAAATTGCAGAAATAAATGTCGACAGTAGACCAGATACTCTCACAAGATTGAGAAAGAAAGCATCGGAAAATAGGAAAATTTCTGCTTATGACATTCAAATATACCAAAAATGTGGTAACTAAACTGACGTCAAGCTTATTCCTCATCATGTCTTTGATTTCCCAGCTGTTGCAGCCGCTATGCATTGTCTGGACCAACCTTCGGAGGGGGAGGATTTCTACCCCTACTTGGCAATAAACATAGCCAATAATATTCGAGAGCCCCATTATATTTGATTTTCTTGTACTCTTCAGGAGATACGACAACAACAACCACTACTATGATTATCATATCAACATTTTTGTCATATCAAAAATTCTACAAGAATTTTTTTACATGTTAAAAATAAATAAGTATGTTCTTTTTTTTAATGTAAGCTACAGATTCTTTGATATTTAAAAACAATATTAAATTGTTAAATACTACTACGATTTTGATATCTGTATTTTTGTCACATCAAGAAAAATAAAATGGTTAAAATAAATGCTCAAATATAAAATGCTTTATTACATAATAAAAATAAAAAGCTACTCTTTTAATGTAAGCTAAATTTTTCGTTATTTGAACCGACATTCAAATGATCGAAGCATTTTATTTAAAGAATTCTTGATGTGACAAAAATACATATATGATAATCGTATTAATAATTAACATTTTAAGAATACTACTACGATTATCATATTTGTATTTTTGTCATATCAAGAATTCTTCAAAAATAAAATGCTTTATTACGTGATAAAAATAAAAAATATTTTTTTTTAATGTAAGCTGCTACTTCGATTCTTAAAAACAATATGATGAAAAATTCTTTCAGACCACATAATTCTAAAAATATATTTTCAGTTCCCCGTATTTACCCCAAATTTTTATAGAAATACTTTATATATTTATTTATTTTTGTATTTTCGTTTTAATACGAATTGCAATCGAATGAATTATTAAAGTAATCAATCGTGGTTTTTTTTGACAAGCCACCGAAATCTTAAGAGCGACGCAATTCAAAATTTCCTATTTCTACGAATGATAATTTCAATTCTACAAAAGTAAAAAATGCTTTTCTCTTATGATAAAAATAAAAAACTATTTTTTTTTTTGTAAGCTACATTTTCGATATTTAAAACGATATTAAAATGTTAAATACTGCCACGATTATCATATCTGTATTTTGCCACATCAGTAATTCTACAAATATAAAATGCTTTATTACATAATAAAAATAAAAAGCTATTCTTTTTTTTTTTTATTGTAAGCTACATTTCCATTATTTAAAACGATATTAAAATGATCGAAGCATTTTATTTTTGCCACAACAGTAATTCTACAAAAATAAAATGCTTTATTACATGATAAAAATAAAAAGCTATTCTTTTTTATATTGTAAGCTACATCTTCGTTATTTAAAACGATATTAAAATGATTGAAGCATTTATTTTTTGTCATATCAGAAATTCTACAAAAATAAAATGCTTTATTACATGATAAAAAAAAAACTATTTTTTTTTTTTGTTATGCTAAAACTTCAATTTTTAAAACAATATGATGAAAATTCTTTCAGACCACATAATTATAAAAATATATTTTCAGTTTCATGCATTTACCCCAAATTTTTTAGAAATACTTTATTTATTTATTTATTTTTGTATTTTCGTTTTAAACGAATTGCAATCGAATGAATTATTAAAGTAATCAATCTTGGTTTTTTGACAAGCCACCGAAATCTTAAGAACGATGCAATTCAAAAATTTCTTATTTCGTCGAATGCTAATTTCAATTCTACAAAAGTAAAATGCTTTTCTTTTTATTATAAAACTAAAGAACTATTTTTTAATGTAAGCTGCATTTTCGATATTTAAAACTATGTTAAAATGTTAAATACTGCCACGATTATCATATCTGTATTTTGCCACATCAGGAATTCTAGAAAAATAAAATGATTTATTACATGATAAAAACAAAAAAAATATTCTTTTTTTTTTTCTTAATGTAAGCTAAAACTTCGATTTTAAAACAATATGATGGAAATATTTTCAGACCGCATAATTATAAAAAGATATTTTCAGTTTCACGTATTTACACCAAATTATTTAGAAATACTTTATTTATTTATTTATTTATTTATTTTTTGTATTTCCTTTTTAATACGAATTGCTATCGAATGAATTATTAAAGTAATCAATCGTGGTTTTTGACAAGCTACCTGAAATCTTAATAGCGATGCAATTCAAAATTTCTTATTTCTACAAATGCTAATTTCAACTAAATTATGCAGCTTTCAAAGTAAGAAAAACTGTTTTTTATCCTTTCATACATCTCAATGCCTGGAGCCAGTTTAGAAATTGAAATTTTAGACCACCTCAAAAGAAAACTTACGCGGACTTTTATTTATTTTTTTCTCCTTCTTCCAGTACAGTTTAAATTCGTTTGCGTCGTATATTAAAGTTTGAAAGCACCAAAATTAAAACGTGGTTTGTGAAAGCTACTTTATTTTGCTGGGGCTATTACATTTCTTCCAAACTAAATATATTCTGTTCTTATGAGATTTCGTCAGAGGAAACCTGCTTTCTTAACAAATAAAAATGATTTCGGATGCTAATTGCACTAAGAATTATAACTGAAGCAAGAAGCAATACTTCAGCCACCGAAATGTTCATGAAAATATTTCTTTTTTCTCATTCTTTTAACCGTTTTGCTTATGAAGAATACGATTTTCTTCATTAAAAACAGTCTAGACTCGAGCTGCTAGCTTGAGCTCTTAAGCAAAAAAAGAAAGTTATTTGTTTTGCTTATTGAGCTTGGCAATATGGTTGAGGAAACTTTTGAAATGCAAAGAATATATAAACTTGAAAATATTAAATTTTATTATTATTATTATTTTTTTTTTTTTAGGTTTCAACTTTACCTTAAAAATTTTACTAAGGAAAACTTTTGAAAAGAACACCAATGACAAGTTTGCATGCAAAGACTAGAATTAGTATTTTGAAAAACCAAATTAGAATTTTTAAATAAGAAATTAGTCTTAAAGCATGAGTTGCGAAATATATATATATATATATATATATATATATATATATATATATATATATATATATTCTGCATGATCAAGCATTTTCAAGTGATATTCAAAGAAATGGAATAGCTTTAATTTAATATATTAACCTGGTGATTGCATCATAGTTATTTCAGTTTGAATTCTAAATCAAACACTATATTATCAATTTCTTTTTTCTATATTACGAAAGTTTATTTCTTAACGGATTTAATTTTTCTCTAGATAATATATTAAAATCAAAGTATTACAAATTTATATATATATATATATTTTATTTATTTATTTATTTAATTTATTAGATTAGCATATTTTAAAATAAAATGTGATTATTCTAAAAATATTACTGTTGCACGACATAGATTGCAATTTAGATTTACGAAATAAATTAAAAGAAAGACTTTTACATTAAAAAGTAGTTATTTGATTATCTTAGAATGTAAAATGGATAATTTTAAAGAAATGTGAATGTTTTGTTTAATTCTGTTGCTAAAATATATAAATGAAACTTGTAACCATGCTTCCTCCTACGCATTGGCGACAGCGCCCCCTGTGGTGTTCAGGAGAAATGTTCACTTGGTCTGCAGACTATATACATGCATCCCACGCATACTTGAATATCGAGTTTTCGGGCTGACAGTGGAATCCTCCTACAAATCTATAATTACATGTGTTTAATTATTTTAAATATTGTATATGTGGGGTTCTTGTGAAGTGTGTAAAATAAAGCTGTGTTCTCTAATCTGTGCCTCAAGTAATTCAAACCCAACTACACCCAATTACGATCAAGTTGCAGAACCTGCACACTACAAGCTACAAATAATGCTAATAATACAAAACATACATAATGCAACAGTAACATTTTCTTCTGTCAAGAAAACTATTACTTACTTTTCAAAAATCGTTTACTTTAAAAAATAGTGAGTCTTCCAGTTATTATTTACCCTTATATCTGAATTAAGTTCTTTATTAATACTTTTTGCTAAATTAATGCTTTGTAAATCATTAGAAAATATTAAATAATAAGAAAAATGAATTCTATTTAAAGGCAAAATATTACAACTTATAGCATTTAGAATAACCATTCTCTAATGCAAGGACCAAATTAGGTTTTTTTTATGGAGAAATATTTTAAAAGTAGCCAATCGATGTAAGGAAAATTTATTCATTAATAAATGACTAATTCATTTTAAAACGTTTATGTTGTTGTTTTTTTTTAATTTTTTAGGAAATACCAATTAGTTTCGTAGTAAAATAAAATAAATTTTTAAAAGAAATTTTTTTATTTTAAAAGAAATCTCATATTTTTATTTTCTTTTTTTTTTTTAAAAATAACTTGAAAAAAAATTAACAATTATGTATTAGATTCTGCAGGGAAAAAATTTTAAAAAAAGCATTTTCTACAAATTTCATAGCTCTTAACTACAATATTTTTTTATTCCATTTTGTACTTCTTAAAAATTAGTTTTATTAATTGATTCAAGTTCCATTAAAATTAAAAGGTATCACTACATTTTTTTGAATAAAATTAAAGTGTTTAGGCTCAATTAACTTTTGTTGTAATGCCAACTGAATCTTTAATTAATTTTCGCACAATACAATAGAAACTGCTGCACTTAAAAATAAATATCGTAGTCTTTTTACGCAAATTTAAATAGAACCAAAAATATTTACTCTAATTGCAAATAGAATAATATTCTTTTATTTTTGTGACTTTCATTTAGTTTCTGTGTTTAAATAAATAAATTTGACTTTTGTAATTTCAACTAGATAAATAGTGTCTTTTAATTAAAACTTATTAGTTGAAATAATTTATACTATTATATCCTTTTTCGGTGAAGATAATCGCGTATATTTACAATATTTGCATATATAAAAATAAATAAAATGTTTCAAAATATAATTAAGTTTAAAAGTTTACACATATCTTTAATTTGTAATTATTTTGATCATATTGTTTCTAATTTAATTAACTAAAAACCAGTTATTTTTTTCTCTAAATTTAATTACTTTATTACGGTATTCAAGTGGAACTTAAATATTGGAAACTCTTAATTGTTATCGTATAGAGTTTTCCACAATATTTTTGAATATAGGAAGATTAACTGATTAGTTGAAGTAATTTATACTCTTTTATCTTATTATATCCTTTTAAGGTGAATATAATCCTGCGAATTTACAATATTTGAAGATTTGTTACTTATAAAAATATTTAAATTCTTTCAAAATATAAACAACGTAATTAAATTGAAAAATTTGCACTTAGTTTCAGTAATTATTTCGATTATATTGTTCTAATTTAATTAACGTTAGCAAATGTTTCCTCCAAATAGTTACGGTATTCAAATGGAACTTAAATATTGGAGAATCGTAATTGTTATCGTATAGTCTTTTTTTTCTTTTTTTCCACAATATTTGAACAAAGAAAGATTAACTGATTATTTGAAATAATTTATACTATTATATACTTCTGCGTTAAATATAATCACGTGGATTTACAATATTTGCATATATAAAAATAATTAAAATGTTTCAAAATATTATTAACGTAATTAAATTTAAAAGTTTATACTTATTTTTAGTTAGTAATCATTTCTATTATATTGTTACTAATTTAATTAATTAAAAGTCAGCAAATATTTCCTTTAAATTTAATTAATCAGTTACGATATTCAAGCGGAACTTAAATATTGTAAAATGTTAATTGTTATCGGATAGTGTTTTTTCACAATATTTGAATAAAGAAAGAATAACTGATTTGTTGAAAAAAATTTATACTGTTATATCCTTTTTTTCGGTGAATATAATCTCGTGGATTTACAATATTTGCAGATTTGTTTCATATAAAAATATTTAAATGATTTCAATATATAATTAACGTAATTAAAAATAGAAGGTTTACACTTATTTTCAGTTAGTAATAATTTCGATTATATTGATCTAATTTAGTTAACTAAATATCAGCAAATCTTTCCGCTAAATTTAATTGCTTAAATACGGTATTCAAATGGAACTTAAATATTGGTAACTCTTAATTGTTATTGTATGTCTTTTCCACAACATTTGAATAAAGAAATATTAACTGATTAGTTTAAATAATTTATACTGTCTTTTCAGTAAATATAATCACATAGATTTACAATATTTGTAGATTTATAAAACATTTAAAAGGTTTCAAAATATAGTTAATGCAATTAAATTGAAAGTTTACATTTATTTTAAGTTCGTAATTATTTTGAATATTGTTTCTAATATAATCAACAAATAGAGTTAACGGTATTCAAATGGAACTTAAACACTGAAATTTTTAATTGTTATCGTATAGTCTTTTTCCACAATATTTGAACAAAGAAAGATTAACTGATTAGTTGAAATAATTTATACTATTATATGTCTTTTCGGTAAATATAATCACATAGATTTACAATATTTGGAATTTGTTTCTTATAAAATATTTAAAAGGTTTCAAAATATAGTTAATGCAATTAAATTGAAAAGTTTACATTTATTTTAAGTTTGTAATTATTTTGATTATATTGTTTCTAATTTAATTAAGTAAACGTCAACAAATCTTTCTCTAAATTTAATTCTTAGTTAACAGTATTGAAATGGAACTTAAACACTGTAAATTTTTAATTGTTATCGTATAGTCTTTTTCCACAATATTTGAACAAAAAGAAAGATTAACTGATTAGTTGAAATAATTTATATTATTATACCCTTTTTCGGTAAATATAATCAAATGGATTTACACTATTTGCAGATATAAAAATATTTAAAATGTTTCAAAATATAATTAACATATTTATATTGAAATGTTTGCACTTATTTTCAGTCAAAAGTTATTTCGATTATATTGATTCAGTTTAATTAACTAAAAGTCAGATAATTTTACCTCTAAATTTAATTACTTAGTTACGGTATTCAAGTGGAACTTAAATATTGGAAAACCTTAATTGTTATCGTATAGTCTTTTTTTTCCACAATATGTGAACAACGAAAGACTTAAAAAAAATAATGGAATCTATAAAAATCAAAATGCGATCAATAAAATTCAAGTAAAGAACATAATTAAATGAATAAGTAGTATCAACTCTTTTTTTACCGATCCACGCGGCAGAATTCCAATCAAGTTCTTATAATTGCATAAATAATAAGTAAAACAGCATTGAAAAATTATAAAAGTGATTAAAAGGATCTTTTTTTTTTTTTGTGTAATAGGAAAAAGAAAGATTGTGACTGATCTTTTCTACGCACAAAGTCTACGAAGCATAAAGCTGATGACATTTTCTTTACTTTGGTGCGAAACTGAAAAAAAGTCCAATTAATACCAGCTAATGAATATTATGTTCTAAAATCTCGTAACTGAGCTGACGCAGCTAAAATAAATTGTATATTCTTCTACTTTTTTCTACTTATTTTTTTCTCGAGGTCTTTTCTTTATATAAGAAAAATGGTCTCCGGATGATATTATTAACTTCTTTTAACTGTCTAGTTAAAAAAAAGTTTTAATTCTTTCTACTACAATCCTTTTTTTTATGCCTAAATATGTTTGGGCACTGTAAAAATGCGGTTAAAAGAAGAAATATTGCAAAGTAAATTACGTTATGTTTCACACTTCGGATTAAAAATATCAATCATTTAAGGTTAAGTTTTTTTCATTTCGTTACATGTTTAACATTTTGATATTCTTTACTTTTCCGCGGCTTATGATAAATTAAGTTACACTTTAACCCATCTTCCGTCTCGTATGTTTATTTAGCAAGATTTTAAGATTTTCTGTTTCAGTGAAAAGATAAATCTTTCGAAGTAAAGGGCTTTATTTATTTTTAAGTAAATAATGTTCTATCATAAGTCATCTTGGCTTTGTAAGAATAATAAAAAAAAAAAATTGTTGGCTTTAAAACAAGACCTTTATGTATCGAAACATATTTTAAATAGTTCTATAAATTTCAAAAAAGCTTGTTTTCTCATTTTTTCAAAAATAAAAAATAAAAATCTTTTAACTGTTAAATGGATTGAAAAACATTTTTTTCTCTAAGTATGGTATATTAAAAAATACTGTTGGATTCCAGGTTTAGTAGTTATTTTGAGATTAGTTAAGACATAACTTTTACATAAACACTAAATTATTTTCGTAGCATATAAAATTTTTAACTAAGATATAATACATTGTTTTAATTTCCTTAGTGACAATGATATGTAAACATCATAATTCTCCCAATATCTGTTTATTTAAAAAAAAAAAATTATTCCCACTGAATAAATGAAAAACTATTAAATTTATGTTTGTTTTTATTATATGTTTAGAGCATACATATACATAATTAGGATTATAGTAATATAATAGAACAAACATATTTTTATGTTTGTTCAATTTTATTTTAGTCTTTAATAATCAACACCATAGAAATACAATGTTTATTGTTGAAATAAGTCGAAGCTTATTTACTTTTCAACAAAAATATTTTGTGGTGGTTTTATAATTGTACGTTATTAAAAGTCATAAAAATTAATTTTTCTGTAAAAAATAAAAAATGTAATGTAATACTTGAACTGTCCACTACACCTGAAATAAAATTTCGATATTCAACTTGGAAGACTGGAATGAATTTTTGAGAAGTTAATAAATTTCAACTTTTCTCAACAAAAAACATTGTCTTTATATGATACTGATCATAAAAAAATAGAAACAAAAATAGAACAAACATAAGAAAACATGTTTATTCTATTATAATATTATTATATTTGTTCTAGATATATATTTCCTTTAAATAATAAATTATAATTAGAGTTTTTTTTTTTATTAAGCAGATAGTTGCAGACTTATATGTTTACATATCAATGTCACTAAGGTGAGTAAATCAATACATTGTAACTTAGTTACAAATTTCATATCTACAAAAACAATTAACTAACTACGAATACAAATATTAAATATTTGTATAAATGACGTTTAAATGTTGTAAAGGAAATTTGTTAATAAAATAACAATTGTTATTAACGGCAAATATTAAATATTTGTTATATCAAATATCCTGTATAACGCTATAAATTAGTTATGTTGATAATTATTATACGAACCCTTTCTAAAGATTTTCTTTTTACTTCGTGTTACAAAAATTATTTTAGTACATAGCTTGTTTGGCAGTTTACAATTCATGGCCAGTAATAACGCACACAGCTAGAACTACACAAATACTAAATTGCGTTCATAGATATAAAATTTTTAACTAAGATGCAATGTATTGTTTTTACTCATCTTTTATGACATTGATATGTAAACATATAATTCTGCAACTAATTGTTTATTGAAAAAAATGTTTAATTATTTCCACTGAATAAATGAAAAACTATTAATTTATGTTTGTTTTATTATATGTTTTAGAAGATATATATTTGGAACAAATATAATAATAAAACAAAACCCATCACTCAAATTTTACAGCAGACGATCTTTATCGTGGATAATTATATTACATGTAATTAAAAGGTGTGTACTAATGAGAACAATCTGTCACTTAAATCTGATAGCAGATATTCGGTATGATCTATAATGAGGAATTTAGCTAATGTCTGTGTGACCTTCACATGCCGAAACAACTACAGATTGAATATAATATACTATGAGTTGTAGTTGATTGAATATAATATACTATGATTGGTGATAAACCACGAGTTGAGAAATGTTTGTGACTCCAGTGAGAAATGAGGGAGGCTAACATCCCCTCCGTCTTCTTGACGGATTGTCTTAAAAGAAATTTTTTGGTGAAGAAGAGAGAGCATTGCGACGAGTCAACTAGAATTTTTTTTTTTGAAGTGATTGAATAGGCCGGAGATTCCGCCTGTTTTCAAAGTGAGCTCCTTGTGGTTTCGTGTGTCACGCCGGGTGATAGTTAAGGCCTGCCGCAGACCAGGTGTTTAGTTTCGTCGTAGACTCGAGAACCGTGAAGATCTCAGACCTTGGACTAACTGCACTTCTGTATCTAATTTTAAATATATATATATATATAAAGTGCAAAAATAAAATTTAAAGTGTTCCTATGAACTTTAAAATAACTAACTTTCTTACTAGCATTATCTTAGTTAATGAATCTATACATTATAATCAGATTAATTCCTGTATTTTATTTGTAATATATTTCAAATATTGTCTTTAGTTTGTTTTAATATAAAAATACACTACTGTCCATTAAAAATTTCTACACCAGGAAGAAATGCAGATAATAAAAATGATATTTATTGGACAAATATATATATTATCTTCTTGAAGCCGTTATAAGCTGATACGTTACAGTACCATATAAAGGCAACGTTTTTATTGAGATATTATAAGTCGAAGTTTATTTACTTCTAAAAAAAAAGTGTTGCATTTTTATAATTATAAGTAATTGAAAGGCATAAAAATTAACTTAATAATAACTGTAAAAATAAACAAAATTTATGTAATATAATAGTGTAACAGTCCCAACACCCTCAAATAAGATTTCGATATTCGATATGGAACATTTTCTTATAATTATTTGCGATTTATTACGGTTACCAATATTAAATGGAAAAGAATTCTTCGCATTCATTTACTTACAATAATTTATTATTCTTAATAAATATACTTCATTTAATATTACGTAAACACATACTTTACAAGAAGAAACGTCTGTAAAAGTGGATGAAATTTTAATCTTACCTCCTCCTTTTTTTTATTTCATTGTGAAATAACTACGACATATCCAATTTATGGATAGTAGGAGATTTCGCCTGTTTCCGTGAGAAGAACGGAGAAACAGCAAATAATTAATAAAAAAAAACTAAAAATTTTTAATTAAAATAGGGTTTTACCGCCATTGATGAACCCATTTCGGGATTTTTGATGAATATATAATACCCTTTGAATAAATAATAAGTTTTCCCTAAATTACTGGAAAATTTTTACAGCAAGTTAGGCGCAAGTTTTATAATCACATGCATAAATCCATGGAAAGGAGAATCGATACTATCAGTTTTCTTCCGTGCATGACAGCCTTAAGAAAGAATATACCATCATAAATCATTTTTCTTCTATTTTTATTCATTTATATATATTGAGTCTTATGAAGAAAGCTTTAATATTAATTTAGAAACTAAATAAATCATCTATCATTCCATGTCTTTTAAATGTTTTTCATCCAATTCTTTTTCAGTGAATAATTTCTCTGTCATTCACTATATCAGCATTTTTATTCAGATAAATATCTAAGCGCACCCTTCAACAGATACGAACATCAATCTTCAATGTAAACAAATCACTTTTCTTGCATAGTCCTACTCAGAATTGGAATTTTCTTTATATGAATGCTTATGTCTCCCATTATATTAAAAAGTAATAGATAAAAAAAATTAATTCAATTCCTGTACCAGTTGGATTACTTCTATAGATTTCATCATCATTTATTTACGAGGATTCAGTTTTTTTTGCCTTGTAATGTTAAGATTTCTCCTTTGGAATTATTGAAATTTTATTGTTATCACAGTATTGATCAGAGTAGTTCAGAGTAGATCAGAGTAGATCAGATTTCGATAGTCGATTTGGAACATTTTCTTATAATTATTTTTGGAATAATTTGCGATTTATCCTGTTATCAATATTAAATAATAGCAGAATTCTTCGCATTAATTAACTCATAATAATTTAATCTTCTTAATCAATATACTTCATTTAATATTACACAAACAAATACTCTACAAGAAGAAACATCTGTAAAAGAGGATGGAATTTTAATCTTACCTCCTTCTTTCTTTTGCATTGTGAAAGAACTACGACAACTCCATTTTATGGATAGTAGGAAATTTCGCCTCTTTCCGTGCGAGTAACGTAGAAACCGGCAAATAATAAATTTAAAAAAAACTAAAATCGTTAATTAAAATAAGGTTTTACCGGCATTGATGAACCCATTTTGTGATTTTTGATGAATATATAATACCCTTTGAATAAATAATAAGTTTTCCCCTAAATTACTGGAAAATTTTTACAGCAAGTTAGCTGCAGGTTTTAAAATCACATGCATAAATCCATGGAAAGGAGAATCGATGCTATCAGTTTTTCTTCCGTGCATGACAGCTTTAAGAAAGAATATTCCGTCATAAATCATTTTTCTTGTATCTTTTATTCGTTTATATATATTGAGTCTTATGAAGTAAAGCTTTAATATTAATTTAGAAACTAAATAAATCATCTATCATTCCATGTCTTTTAAATCTTTTTTCATCCAATTCTTTTCAGTGAATAATTTCTCTGTCATTCACTATATCAACATTTTTATTCAGATAAATATCTAAGTGCAACCTTTAATAGATACTAACATCAATCTTCAATGTAAACAAATCACTTTTCTTGCATAGACTTGCACAGAATTGGAATTTCCTTTATATGAATGCTTATGTCTCCCATTATATCAAAAAATAATAGATAAAAAAATTAATAAATTCAATTCAATTCCTATACTAGTTGGATTACTTCTATAGATTTCCTCATCTTTTATTTACGAGGTTCAATTCTTACATTTGTAACGTTGATATTTCGTCTTTGGAATTATTGAAATTTTATTGTTGTTAGATTATTCATCAGAGCAGCCTGATAGAATTTTTATTTGCTTTAGTGGGGCTGTATTTCAGCAGATTTAATTTCATTTTGTTATGAGAAAAAAATTGAAATCTATTTACATAATATACCTTTTTTAATCATAATATTCCTGAAATTTTCACTTTAAAAAATAAATATTGTCAATGATTTGTACTGAATCAATAAATTTAAGTAGCATAAATTATTTATTTATTTTATTCTAGCATACACTATTCAATATTAAATGACAAAAGGATTCTTAGCATTAATTAACTCATAATAATTTATTATTCTTAATCAGTATACTTCATTTAATATTGCATAAACACATACTTTACAAGAAGAAATATCTGTAAAAGTGGACGAAATTTTAATCTTACCTCCTTTTTTTTCTTTTTACATTGTGAAAGAACTACGACAACTCCAATTTATAGATAGCAGGAAATTTCGACTCTTTCCGTGAGAAGAACGTAGAAACCAGCAAATAAGGAATAAATAAAAAAATCTAAACTTTTTAATTAAAATAGGTTTCACCGGCATTGATGAACCCATTTCGTGATTTTTGATGAATATATAATAACCCTTTGAATAAATAATAAGTCTTCCACTAAATTACTGGACAATTTTTACAGCAAGTTGGGCGCAGGTTTTTATAATCACATGCATAAATCCATGGAAAGAAGAATCACTACTATCAGTTTTTCTTCCGTGCATGACAGCTTTAAGAAAGAATATACCATCATAAATCATTTTTCTTGTATCTTTTATTCGTTTATATATACTGTGTCTTATGAAGAAAGCTTTAATATTAATTTAGAAACTAAATAAACCATATATCATTCCATGTCTTTTAAATGGTTTTTCATCCAATTTCTTTTTCAGTGAATAATTTCTCTGTCATTCACTATATCAGCATTTTTATTCAGATAAATATCTAAGCGCTATCTTCCACAGATACTAACATCAATCTTCAATGTAAATAAATCACTTTTCCTGCATAGTCCTGCACAAAATTGGAATTTTCTTTATATGAATACTTATGTCTCCCATTATATCAAAAATTAATAGATAAAAAAAAATTTAATTCAATTCAATTCCTGAACTAGTTGGATTACTTCTATAGGTTTCATCATCATTTATTTACGAGGTTAAATTTTTACTTTGTAATGTTGAGATTTCGTCTTTGGAATTATTGAAATTTTATTGTTGTTAGATTATTCATCAGAGCAGCCTGATAGAATTTTATTTTGCTTTAGTGGGGGCTGTATTTCAAAGATGTAATTTAATTTTGTTATGAGAAAAAATTGAAATATCTATTTACATAATATACCTTTTTTAATCATAATATTCCTTGAAATTTTTCACTTTAAAAAATAAATATTGTCAATGATTTGTACTGGAATCAATAAATTTAAGTATTAGCATAAATTTTTATTTATTTATTTTATTCTAGCATACACTATTCAATATTAAATGACAAAAGAGTTCTTAACAATTAACTCATAATAATTTATTATTCTTAATCAGTATACTTCATTAATATTGCATAAACACATACACAAGAAGAAATATCTGTAAAAGTGGACGAAATTTTAATCTTACCTCCCTTTTTCTTTTTACATTGTGAAGAACTACGACAACTCCAATTTATAGATAGCAGGAAATTTCGACTCTTTCCGTGAGAAGAACGTAGAAACCAGCAAATAAGGGAATAAAAGAAAAATCTAAACTTTTTAATTAAAATAGGTTTCACCGGCATTGATGAACCCATTTCGTGATTTTTGATGAATATATAACCCTTTGAATAAATAATAAGTCTTCCACTGAAATTACTGGACATTTTTTACAGCAAGTTGGGCGCAGGTTTTATAATCACATGCATAAATCCATGGAAAGAAGAATCACTACTATCAGTTTTTCTTCCGTGCATGACAGCTTTAAGAAAGAATATACCATCATAAATCATTTTTCTTGTATCTTTTATTCGTTTATATATACTGAGTCTTATGAAGAAAGCTTTAATATTAATTTAGAAACTAAATAAATCATCTATCATTCCATGTCTTTTAAATGGTTTTTCATCCAATTTCTTTTTTCAGTGAATAATTTCTCTGTCATTCACTATATCAGCATTTTTATTCAGATAAATATCTAAGCTATCTTCCACAGATACCAACATCAATCTTCGATGTAAATAAATCACTTTTCCTACGAAGTCCTGCACAAATTGGAATTTTCTTTATATGAATACTTTGTCCCCATTATATCAAAAATTAATAGATAAAAAAAATTTAATTCAATTCTGAACTAGTTGGATTACTTCTATAGGTTTCATCATCATTTATTTACGAGGTTCAATTTTTCTTTTTACTTTGTAATGTTGAGATTTCGTCTTTGGATTATTGAATTTTATTGTTATTAGAGTATTTATCGGATTGGCTTAATAGTGAGGCGATATTTCAAAAAGATTTAATTTAATTTTCATCAGAAAAAAATTGAAAATCTGCTTACAAAATATACATTTTTTAATCATACTCTTCCTGAAATTTTCACTTTAAAATAAGTAAATTGTACTGGAATCAATAATAAAAAATATACATTACTTATATCCATTAATTTGTGATTTACTAAATTTAGATTATTTAATATATTTATTTTATTACATCTATTTATTGTCAATACATATTAATTTATATTTAAATAATTTTCGTGTAATTTTGCATGCAAATGGGTATCAATAAATAAACGATTACTTTTACTTCAATATTCACAATTTTTTTTTTTTTTTAAAAAGTAAAACTTTAACGATTTTTAAATTATTTTACAATTTTCAAAAAAAGGCTTTTAGGCTTTGAAACCAATAATTGGTGAGGTAGAAAGAGAAAAAAGGAGTGTGCAGAGTTGAGTAAAGAGTTCCAGTCAGTATGGAGGGCACAAGACCCTTAATCAAATTGGCTTTGAGATGATTTCTTAAATACTTGTTAAATAATTTTGTTTCATGTGTTATGTGTTGAAGTTGTGCAGTGTTGTTTTAGAAAATTTTTTTAATAAATATGACAGCTAAACTTCTCTTAGATTACTTTAAAACATAATTCACTTCTACCTGGAAAGAACACTGAATCAATACCACACGCATATTCGGCCTAAATTTTACTCCTCAGTAATAAAATATGTCATGATTTTGCCCCAAATTCAGCATTATGAGAATAATTTAAGGAATTTCTGTCATTTAATGTATTCTTACATATTATTGTTAGGTTAAAAAACGTGAAATAATTTTTATATCATAATTTATATATTTTTCAACTCAATTTATTTCTGGATGTCTACCATAAAATGGCTTTAGTTATTTTGATTTAAAAAATTATCAAGTGAAATGATACAAAAAGTTCATATTTAAAATTGAAACAGAAAGCAACATATTTATTTACAAATTCCTTAAAAACGGTACTTTTTATATGAAAATAATCGATAAATGTAAATTAGGTACAAAAAAAAAGTATGTCATTTAATTGAATGAACATTAGCAATACACGAAAAAAAGAATAGAATTTTCGAAAAAGGATAATTCGTCATTGCTATTAACAGTTTTTTTTTATAAATAATTTTTTAGGAAGATTAAATATCTGACATTTAAAAAATATTCTTATTTTCAAGGCTATACAGATTTGAATCGCATTCGTTATATTACAGATAGAAAGAGAATAAATCATTTCAAAAATTAATTTATTAAAAATTCTATGGTGGTTGTATAGTGTGACAGGAATTTATTCGAATATTTTAAAATGATATTCAATTTTATGTAAATTTTTAAAAAGTTCAAATATTACTTTATAACTTGATACCTTTTATTTTTTTCCTTAAATGTGAAAATAATCAGCTTAATAAAACTGAAATCCTTTCACGAATTGCAATTTATCATGTGTGAACATACTTTGCTATCTACCAGCAGGCAGACGGCCATGACCTACCATGGAGCTGTTGCGCCAATGAAGAAGAAGAACATACTTTTGCTGGACGAATACACATGGGAATATATATGTTCAATAACACAAAAAATTTATAAAATCAGTGGCGTAAAACTTACTACGGATATTTTCATTAAAGGATTATATTTCACTAATCCTCAAAAATATTTTACAATATTCATTATCTTTTGTATATAAGCTTAGTCATCCTTTACAGCTTCTAATTGCTTGACTGGTCCTCATCAAACTGGTTAGGTTGTGGAAAGTGTTGTATGGTTTACAGACAGCGATTTACTTTTAGTTTGCTTTTCATACAAATTTAACACATTCAAAGAACGATGCTTTGAATTGTTTAATGAAAAAGAATATACTAATGTATAAGAGTATTGCTTTGTAACTATAAATGAAATTAAACGAAGAAACTGTGCTTAGTACATAATTTGTTCAATGTCTAATTTATCATCAATGAATAAATCATTTAATTTCTATAAATTATCCTCAATAAATATATTATTATTTATTTATAAATGATAAATAGCATCAATACTGCAATTTTAAGGAAATGTATGGCTATGAATCCATGTTTTAAAAAACAGTAAAAGTATCCTTACTAATTTTTAACTGCGATATTTTGTTAACAAGTTTCCTAAAATAGTTTTAAAATTTTGATTTAATCAACATGTCCATATATCATCAAACATTATTATTTATATATATCATCAAACATTATTATTTATATATATCATCAAGCATTATTATTTATATATATCATCAAGAATGAATATATCAAACATGAACATGAATTATTATTTGTTTTTAAATGATCGATTAGAACTATTCTAAACAAGTGGCGATAATTATAATCAAATCTCTGATTAGATAGGATCTCAAAAAATAAACACCCCATTTACACCTTTAAAAAACATATATTTAGTTTGCTTTTCATACAAAATTTAACTAATTCAAATAAACGGATTCTCGAAATGGTTTATTAAAAATGCTAATGGATAAAACTATTGCTGTAACTATTACTAAAGTAAACCTGCAACTACGCGTAGCAGCTAATTTACTCACTATCTAATTAACTCATTAACTCAAGATTTTCTTTAAAAGTAACCCATTATCCGTTAAAAAAGGTTCGTGCAGTAATTAATACGATCTTTCAGAAACTAAATGATACTTTTATATGAAGGAACCTTGAAGATAATGATATTATTACCTATTTTCTTGAGCACGAGACCGTTTCTTTTTAGCACTCTGATAAAAATAAACACATAATAAAAAACCTTCATCATAAGATTTTTTTTTACAAATTTTTCGTGAGAAAGTTAAAAAAAATAAATACTAAATACTAAAAAAATGTATTAATTTTCTAGTAAAAAAATTATTCTAAAATTAAAAAATGTAAATTCAGATTTCAGATAGTTTAAATAAAAACCTGAAAATAATG